>CAIGRO010191334.1:0-14767 GCA_903798355.1 Fraxinus baroniana
ATCCAGATATTTATGAAACTGGTTAGTGAACAACAACAAACCGGTTTGGTGTGAACACGAAGGCAGAAAAATGAATAGTAAAATCTTATTTCCTCTTTTATATAAATATAAAGGTAAAGATTTATTTTATTTTACCTTAAATAAATGTTAATTTTTTTATATATTGATAGTAACTTTTTTATTCAAAAAGAAAAAAGTAGTCAAATATATTTTTTAGAATCTTAATTGATTAGAAGAATTTTTAAAAACAATCAAAATATGAGTTCCACAGGTATATCCTGTAAGCCTAAGTAAATTTATTTAAGTGTATCTTGTAAGCGTGCCCAAACATGCAGTGGTACATTTCATTCTCCACAAGTTACAACCGAGAGGAAACTGAAGGAAATGAAAAAATTGATTTTGATAAATTTGGACTCGACTTTATATGGTATATATACAACCTAACTAACAGGAAAAGAGAGATATAGCGCAGTTTCACTCTCGTTCTATCCAGAGAAAGCATGCTCGAAGAGACATGCTGAACTGCTGGCCCCACCTAGCTTCCTTGCAAATGGAAGTGATATGGACACGGCCGTTTTAGAGTGGATCCACCAGACCCTGAATTCTGGATGAACTGATGCAAGTTTTTACGTCAAAATCGGATAAATTCAGATCTGAAATGAGGTCGATAATACCCAAACCATGCTATGTTAAGCAGTCTTTGTCCATGTCGGAACTGCTGATGGCAGTACCGCTTGAGTACCAAATACTAAAACCGTTGCTCAAGAAGGGGGAACAACCATCTGTTCTACACCCATATAGTCAGCTGCAAATTCCTCATCATTCTTACCTAGCATCTCCTTCAAACTACATTCCATATTTATACTCTTCAGAAGCCAAAATCTGGGCTTGATCTTCTTCTCAAGTGAGTAGCTGAAATATCTTGGGTAGTCAATGACCTCGCTTAATGGCTTTTTCATGGTTTTTGTTAGGAATTCAAACTTTGGTCTCAAAACTTCCTCGATGCTGTAACCTAGCAACGGTGAGAACCTGCGAACCATGAATCCTATGTCCCTCCTTGACAGTCCAATCTTCATAAGGTACTTCATTCTGCATGCAGAAAACCGTATCATTAACAACGTAAAACAATCATTTGGTTGTGCAGAGTTATTAGTTAAAAATTCGTCACCATTTATTTAGGCTCAAGCAAGTAATTCAGTGTTAACTTGTGGTAAGAAACCATCTTATATATTCTTTTATGTATAGGAAAACTGCAGCACCGGGCCTGAACCTATAGCGCTTGTAGCGATTTGGTCTCCAACCATTACATCAGGATATTTAAATCCGTAACCTTCCATTCAATTGCTATTCATCCTTATTGACGATTCCATTCTAATATCCTTTAAAAATTCATTATTTTTAATTAAAAGATGGTTATACCTTGTACATACAAGAAAAAGAGAAAAGAACGTGCAGCTGACGGTGGCTTCAACAGCTGATGGGGGGAGGTTGAGAGGAATGATGGTTTCTTTTTCCTATTAAAATTAAGTGTTAAGATGCTCGTCTATATGCTATATATGAAGATAGATATTTACCTTGGAAGTAATGCTCTGTTGACATCACAGACAAAAAGCTCTGGATATTTTCTGATAACCCTTGGGAGATGAGTTCTGGAAACACCAATGGCAGAAAGGAATTCAAGTTTCTTCATTAGAATTCTGTCAATGCTGGTGGCAAATATTTCAGGACAGCGATAAAGTATCCTACTAATGTCTTCCTCCATGAGTCCTAAATCTTTCAAGAAGGATACCACCTGGGCACACCGACACGAATTGAATCACTATGCATAAAAGAAGCATAGGTGAAAACAATTAAGTCGTACAATGAAGATTGAACTATCTCGTCTAAAAGCTTCAGTTCTCACATAGGGGTAATCATGAATCATGATATTCACTTTATTTTCTCAAGAAATATCAAACCTGGAGGAATTCTGGAGGTCTGCAGTGTAGTAGCTGAGGACTTGTAACAATAACTTTACCTAACTTGTTGCTTCTAATACCCAGTTCACCAAACTGATCCACCATCATCTTTAGATTGTTATTTGAACAACCCAAAATATGAGGCCAGTTTTTAATGGCACGGTAAGAACAAGCTTTTGGCACCTGGAAAGGATGTTACTCATGTATCAATTTACTAATGAAGTACTGGGAAAGCAGCAGAAATTCCTGTACTAAAACTTCAGGAGAACTATGTCATTTGAATGGCACAAGTTAGCCCTAGACAGCACAACTTTAAGACACTGGTGTTATCCCACAAGAATAGATAGCAAATACTGATGAGAACATTAATCATCCCGCTGAAGCCCAGTACCTTCTCTTCATCAAAGAGATGAAGGACCTTCTGATAGTTTTCCAGAATGCTCGAGGAAAGAATCCAAGGATACTTGATCAGCATCTTGCCAGAACCATTATACTGTACACCCACCTAGAAGGCAAGATTTCTGGAAATGTAAGATATCGCCAGGCAAGTTATCTCATGGATAACATAATAATTTCGCAAAAGTTCAACATTGCATATTCATTTACAGAAACTAATGATAGACTTAAAAGTCTAACCATATTAAGATTTGTCTTCCATTAACTCCAACATACAAGCTTATCTTGTTCTCTAAAAACATTATGAAGAAAGTTGCCAGGCTTCATTAGCTCTACTCCAATAAAATGTATAGACTAAACTCTTTTTTTCTCAAATCCTAGTATCTTTGGAAGAATCATCTACGGAAATATAACTATATAAGGAATAAAATTATTTGACTATCACTTTCCTAATCTTTTCTAAAGTTCTGACACCATTTGCATAAAATCATAAAATATGGGGTCAGTTTAGCACACCGATTCGATCCGAGCTCTCTTATGTGTTGTTGAGATGAAGGTGAGGGATATTGATTTTTTGCAATCTGACAAACTTAAAAGTCCATTTCTTTGTGTGCTTTCCCTTAAACAGGAAAAGTATGAAATATGCAAATGAGGTCCTAACTTGAACATCTTAGTAAACATAATACAAGGACATTGTCAATGTCAATGTCAATGTTAATACAAGGACATTGTCAATGTAAATGAGATCAGGAAAAATTAGAGTCAGTTAAATCATACCTTCTCAAAAGCTAGTAGTCTTGGTTTGATGTCCTTGTCAATGTCATAGAATAGAATGGGAGGGAATAAGAGGAGGATGTTCTTAGCACATCCTCTAGGAACTCCAATATCTTCTAAAAAATTCATCACAGGCTTCATGTGAGATTCTACAGGTAGCAACAGAATGCGTGGAAATGACTCAATGAGATATCGGAAAGAGGCATTTTCACAACCCAGAAGATCCAAACCTCCACGCCTTGCTTGAATCTATCGAAGAAAAGAAAATGTAGAATTTTAAGACATGGAAAAGAGGAAAGTTATGCTAATGCATATCTATACATCAATTCTTCAACAGAAACTGATGTTCCAAGAGCAAAGAAGATACCAAAGAAAAAGGTAGTGGACATTTATAAGTCTAAATCAATGACATTTTACCATGCTAACCTTCTCAAAAAATGATAAAGTTTGTTGCAGATCCTCGTCAGCAGAAACAGAGAGGTGCATCATCATCCTTCGGGCATTTTTACCGATTAGCCCTTCATCATCACTGTCAGAAAAGAATATTTCCTTGACATACTTAACCTAAGAATATTCAGAACGGAGTTACATTCTGTCAAACTAAATACATGAAACAAAGTTCGAAGTCTAAAGTTTTGGTTCAAAATTGAGTTCATTCACAAGAAACAGAACCTATTCTGCGGTAGATATTACGGAAATTACTTGTATTATTCATATTGACAGGATTAAGTTTTACTTCACAATTAGTTAACCATAGACATATTTTAGTTAGTATGTGTATATCCCTGCAAATCCCGAGATAGAAAAAACCTTGTGAATGAGGAGAGGTAGCGTTTGGGAGTGAGAAGACAGGTAGCCAGCTAAGTAAGTTGCAGAAGACAGAGAGAGGCCAAGACTCTCCAAAAAGGGAAGAATGCCCTTATCCCCTTTTCTCTTTGCCATCTCGTATACCTTCTTCTTAAACGACTCTAGTTTAGGTGCAGCACAAGAATCAAAATCGCTGGAGATAATTTCACTAGAGTCGGCAGTCCACGAATTCCACTCGTCCAAATCGCGTACACTATCAATCAACATTTCCAAATACTTGGGACAGCTCGATGAAATCTTCACAGACTTTTCCCTCGAAGCTCCATATTCTTCAAGATACTCTCTCACCGCATTTCTCGCTACTTCTTCTTCTTCCATTTCCGCTTCCAAATTATCGTAATTAGAACAACGAAATAACGATTGACAGAGGAGAATTCGATCAGAATTGAAGTCGGTTTTAGTATCTTTCGTATGAATTGGATACGGAGGACGTATCGCGCGGTTAGCGCACATATGGCTTAAATTTTTGGGGGGAAATTTGCCGGCCGGAGATTTATGCGGATAGAGAATAAAATTAATGCGATTTCTCACGTTAGTAATAGGAATTGCCCCAATTGAATTTGCAGTGGAACACATAGTTATTTCGTTTTTAGAACCCTAAAAGCTTGAGCCTTCACTCTCTTATCCCTCTCTAAAACCCTTCTTCGGTTACCCGTTTAGAATCACGTCCAACGTGTTTGGCTTAGAAATAAGCAACTTATTTTACAATAAGCAACTTAATTATTCGAAAATAAGAAGTTCAAAATTCACACTTTCAAACCTACAAACATGACAATATTTTGTACTTTTGCAAGTTTGAAAGGGTATTCTTGATCCACCACCTTCGAATAAAATTTCAAATTAATCATCAACATGAAAACTTCAAATAAAACATAAATAATGGTCTGAGAAAAAATTACAACCGTCAGATCGGCCATAACAGACAATTCACGAAATGCATCCGCCTAGCTCGACTTTCCACTAAGATATGCCAGAACTAAAACAAGGACGGACCAGAGTACATGCAAAACCACAAAAAAATCTAAAAGAGCACCACGAGTGCACTTGACTGAAACCTGCCTAGCTCGACTGAGCACCTGACACAGTCGTAGTAGCAGTACCATCGGCTTCGATCCTGGCATCAGCGTAACCATCCAATACAGGAGCAGATTTTTCGGCAACCAAACTGTTTATACTGCAATCGTCCAGTTTAACAATCTGAGCATAACTTTTCGTCATTTGCTTGATAATTTCATCAGGCAATGCAACTAAATTTCTGTTTTCATTTCCTCTGATTACCCCAATGTTCAACAAGCTGGTCTGCTCTATCGCCTTCCTTTCTTGCATGGCTTTTTGCCGGTCTTCATAGAAATTGAAATCATCAAGGATTGACACATTGGTTTCGTACTTCTTGAAAATATTCAACATTTCAATACCTTGCTCCATTTTTACCTACACCATAAACTTGTAAATTTCTAAAGGCATCATAGAAGTCAATATCATTTATGCACTGAAATGAGATTTCACCGAGATCTCACTTTTCAAACATCTTCCTCATTTACAAGCTGCATAGCTAGCCATATACGGAAAGCATAAGATTTGGAAAGAGTTTTTCTGTCTAAGAGCATGTTTGGCTAAGCTTAAAATAAGAAAAAGTCACTGAACTTTAGGTTACCAAACATGTTCAGATGAAGGAAAAACACGGCAGGTAAGATTCTACCTCTTGTGAGTCTCGACTGTTGGTTACAGGCTTGTTATCGTTACTCTCAAGCACAATGTGACGAAATTGGCTGTTGGGAACATCTTTTATGATGTGCCACTTGACAGGAAACTGCCCGCTCCATTTATCTTGCTGCCAATAGTCCACACTCTTTTCAAAATCTACAGGTCCCGCCATTTCAGCCACTCCACAAAACTGAGCACTAGAATTAACCTGCATTGTGTTGCATAATACATGTAAAGCAAAGAGCGGGTTACGGATTAGACTGTAGTGGATACTATCAAAGACCAAAAAGAAGAAGCTAAAATCTTGATACAGTCCACCCTCTTTGATCTTGCACGCCAAACATGCCTTTAATGCATACAAAGAATGCCAGTATTAAAGCTCGTGGCGAAAGTTCTGAAAACTAGAACTGAATCTACAAAAAGAACGAGAAATCACAATATCCTAAGTCGTAGAATTGACTAAGGCCAGACCATAATGTTTAATCAATGACAAAACATGGAAAAATTGGAAATTTAGGAAACCATAATAGAGGCTATTCCCTTCATCGTTCTGCACACAAAAATAGAATTCCCAAGAAGTGCACAAACAGGTGTTGAATTGTAGAATTAAAGGTAGCAGCAGGTGTCACATTGAGGAATTCTTTGCAAGATGGACATTGATATTGCATATACCTCCTAACTTGTGTAACTAACAGCGAAAATTAAGCAAAGAAATATGGCAAAAATGTCTCACTTTTCAGTTGATCACCCCGAATTTAAAAGAAAAATGTCTCACCGAGAAAAAGAGAAATACAGGACAGATGGTTTGCTTCTCCTTTGCTTCACGGTACGCAACATCCAGTTTTCGGTTTCCATTTGGAGTGCTGGCCCAGACACCATACTTGATGCTCTTGTGGACATTATCTTCACTGTAAGATTTAATAACAAAAAATTTTGCATCTTTGTATTCTATGACAAAATCTTGGCAGTTAGACATTCCATGCATCTTGGCCATAGTTGACAAATGTTCCTTTGGTAGGTGATTTTCGGTGGAAATCTGGCCCTTTGATTTCAATGCTCTTGGGCCTCGATTCTGCACATTGAAAATGTCAATGGTACCACTACAACTGCATAAAGCACCGTTGCCTCTGCCACGTAGCCTGCCATTGTCTAGAGCAAGCCAGGCCCTACTGTTAGTTCCCAAATTATAAGCAGTGTGTCCAATATTAGAGCCTTGATTAAGTCCACGTAGATAGCAACTATTATTGCAAGAATCTGAACCGGATCCAAACCCATAAAACGAACTTGGCTGTTGTGAAGCCTGCATGATATGATAGTAAGCATTGCGTAATCTACTTATCTTGCATATTTAACAAATAGTCCCAATACCGTTGCAACTAAAATAATATGAATAAGGTCGAACATTTCCACAACTCATTAGATGTTATATGATATTAGATAACAATGAGGAAATATAATATGTGATGTGGCAAGTAATGGTGCATCAGCAATTAAAAATGACACCAGAAAAGCCAACTCAAGACCCTATGATACAGGTTCTATATAAACATTGAGAGACAAGATGCAAGATGAAAACTTTAGATCAAATGTTGCTTGATGGAGTGTCAGAAGATAAAAGCATTATACAGCCTCCAAATTCAAATGAAGGACCAACTAGAATACACGACAACAATATATATTCAGCCCAGCCTAAACCATGATTTCAGTAAACAACAACCCACAACTTTAGACATAGAGGCACAGCGAATAATGTTCATCTGTTTTAACTTTGATAAAAAATACACGATATAGAAAGCATTGAAGTTCCACAAGCAGGTATAAAGATCACCAAGTCACAGTAGGGTGTGCAAATCTAAAAGAACAAACCATTCCAACATTTTGCCCAAGTGATCCAAAACTGCCGTTTGCTTGTGCAGATGGTGATGACAACGCCGGAGTAAGAGGCCACCGCCTATCTGAGGATTTTGGCCAATTGGACCAAAGGCCACCAGTTCTATTTGCATCAAATCCCTGCCACATATCCTGAAAGCCAACCCCTCCAGGGTTTCCAGAGTAATTTCCTCTGCCAGAAGAACCAAATGAAGAAGCATAACCCATTCCTTGTCCATGAAGCCTTCCATCAACTAGTTGGTCAACATTCACAAAAGAGTCTGCTGGTGAAACTGGAGAAGATGGAGTAATATACGGCAGAGTAGGAGAAACTACTTGCTGATAATATGGTTGTCTAGAGTATGTATATTGCTGAGGTGAATATATCGGAGCATCACCGACAGGATGCAAAGGTGCAGAAATGGGGCCATATGGCCCATATGGCATCTGTAGGTTGTAGCCATAACCATTTTGAGACATAAGAGAAGGGTTGTCGTTATAGATGCCCAAGTAAGATTGATAAAAGAAAGTAAAGAGATTTATAGAAAGATATGAAAAGAAATCATGAATTCAAAGATCACCAACTTACAGGAGATCCAGTATTCAGCCCTTCAGCGTTTCTGTATAGAGGGAACTCATCCCATCGACCTGAAAGATTTTCATAACCTGGAGCTGTACCAAGTAGAATAAATCAATATTATGATCCACATTCACAAGTTCAAAATGTGAAGCAGCACATCAAATGAAGTTGCGTGCTGCTTGGGACATTACGACTATTATGAAGCTGAATACCAGATAGGATTCAACTGAAACGTGACTGTTCTCAATGCTAGACTACCTTCCCATCCCTCACTCTGAAAATGCATTGTTGGGATGCATAATCTCATGGCTGAGGTATCATTCCAACCAATTTGGAGGTTGAAGTTTACTCTATATTCTTCCTTGGTTCAGGAATGATACCTCTTTCATGGATCAAACAAATCATTCCAACATAGATTATAAATAAAATTATATAAATCCAAGAAATAAGAAAGGTGGGTATAAATAGTTAATCACGTCTCTTTAGTCTCATGACTCTAATTAACTGCCCTCCTACGCAGACTCGCCAGTCTGGGTTGATAAAAAGACAATGTTCCACCTCACACTCTAGTTGAGAATCTAGGTTGGAGCAAAGTGGGGTAATGTCCCTATCCCAAGCTATATAAAACATCTATGTATTTTAAATAGTAGGTTACGTCTTTTGGCATAGACCACCTATATAGACTACAGATTATAGAAAATACCAATATTTCATGTTTAGAATTCACGTCAAAAGTTTCAACATTTTACAAGTGGAAAGGATAATATAGAATCATCAGCAATACCATGAACACGTAATATTATAGGTTCAACAATCATCCAAATGAATTCACAAGGTCAAACAATTGACACTGGCAGCAAAAAGTTATTTCAACTGTTCTAAAAGTGACCTTTAGAAAAAGAAATAAGAACCTTTATGATAGATTGTGTGTGCCTGAGGGGCATAGAAATTTGATGGATAAACTGATAGATCACCATCTAAGCCAAAAGATCTCAACTGAGCAACAACTTGCTCTGAATGAGGTATAGCAACGCCCTGATAAGGAAGACGAGAAGCAATATATTCCAAAAGCTACTGACAAGAAATTGCGGGATAGGATTGAAGTAGAATGCATTTAATAGATTCAGCATTGAGATTACCTGTTCCTTCATGCTATCAGGCTCTGCAGGAGTTTCTTCTGCATTCATGACTATTGCGCTCGGTAACTTGGTAGAGTCTTAGAAACACAGGCAGTACAGATTATGACCAATCAAAGCTAAATTTTGGAATACGAAAATGTGAAGGTATCAATATGTACACACATGTCCACAGGTACACAACTACGCACAAGTGATAGAAAACAACAACATTACACCATGTGTAAAGTGCGACGTAATACAATAGAGACATACGTGATCGCCCCATATACAGAACACTCATCAATTGCTTATTATCTTCCAGAAATTCACTTGATTCCCAAGTGTCCTTTTACATTATAAACTCCTGATTACATTTCCACAAGATTGTGATTTTGTTTAGTTTGAATGTTTTGAGTTTAAAAGGTCTAAAAAATAGCAAAACAAGACGTTAGATTCTGAAGTTATAAAAAGAGCGCTATTGCCAAGCCAAGAGCTATCTTTTAATTGAAAAAAAAGAACCGTTTACAGATAAACACATTTATAATGCATTTCATATCAAACAAACGAATATAGAAAAACATCAATCAATCAAAGGAGGTGGAAATGAAATTTATAGCAGACTTTATGCCATCTAAATGTTGAAAGGTACATTATACAATCTATTCTACCAGATATTATACAGAGTTCTAACGTAAGATATAATATAGCAATGCTGGCTATGTGATGCTTTGACATTATTGTTTGGAAGTAAAACAGCGAAACAAAACCAAAGATCCAACTGCAAATAGCAGGAACTGATTTCTAAACATCACAATCAGTTCTCGTCTTAGAGAATGGTTCTCCTTTAAAGTACTTCCAGTTTGAATCTCAGAATGCAACAGTATGGTAGTCTGAATTTATATGCTAAATCATCATCAACCATATGACAAAATTCTGATGAAATCACAGATTGGTAAACCACAAAAAGATTAAACTTTATACTAATATTGGAAATAAATTAAGCAAACAGAAGTCACTAAAAATAAGCATCCGATGCATTACAGATATAATTATAAATAAAAAGCCAATCGGCCGGCGGAACCACATGCACCCAACATTATTCTAACACAAACCAGAGACTCAAGATCACCCTTAATTCATTGATCGACTCTGCCGAGTGAAAAGAAACAAGAATCAAAAAGCAAAATTGGCTGGGAAATGATTTTTAACACAGATTAGAAGTAATACACTGTACAGCTTACCACTAGGACATGGAATTACACGATCACTGGCCTGTAATTGGATTGTAGGAGTTAAAATTTATATGTAAAAGAAGGAAATTCATCGATCACTGCATAAAAGAGATCTCAATCTCAAAGCAAGAGTACCCCGGGACCGGGTTTTGTTGGCGTGGGGGCCGAAAACAAAATTATGATGGGAATTTCAACTGCTAAGTCATTCTTGCAGATTACAAAAACTTGTATAACTTATTTTGGGCATAATTTGATTAATTTTATCTACTTTCACGGATATCATTAATGCGAAATTTGCGAAAATTATACTGTTTCCTACAGGTGCCACCATTGACGAGTTCTGCACAGTGAAAAATATGTTGAGATGGCAGCAGGGTTAAGAGGCCTTTTGATTGTGCTACATGTACACGTTAAATTGCACAGTGTACACTCATTAGAATGAAATTTGTCAAAAATCTCATGAACCAAATAACAGAAAATAACTCTCCCTCTTTTCTTTTGACACATCATCAATATGTAAAAGATTATGTAAATGATGATGCATAACAAACATAATTAAATCTCGAGTATGTTGTGTTTATAAGATTATAATAGTTGAAAAATTGGCCGAACCATCAAGATTTGATGGATTTAGCGTGGAAAAATTTGGTTCAAGGAATGATGTTTAGCAGTTTTTATAGTCGGTTTTAAGATGGTCAAATTTCCTTTCCATATGATTATACTAGTCAAAAAAATCGTTAGAACCATCTAAACTCGCTAAGTTTGGCATAGAAAAATCTGGCTCGAGGAATCACAATCTAACCTTCTTTATAATCATCTTTTAAATGAACAAATATTGCTTCTTCGAGAGAAACTTTGTGTTACAAATCGAACTTTGGAACTTGTAATTTCATTATTTTCATTTTTTTGACAAAACCTACATGTAATATTATTTTATTGAAAATTGTGTGGTTGATAAGAAAATAGAGAAAATGGATTAAAATTTTAATATGGCCAAACGGAGGCATTGTTATTTACAATTATTAAATTATGTTAATTCAAGAGTAAGTGATATTAATATTTGCATAATTGTACCCTTCACGAGCAACTACATGATAAATTATTGCATAAAATCGATCAAAATTACAAGAACAAGGGTGTAGCTACTGAAAAATATATGTATTACAAGAACATGTCTAAAAGAAAAGTTGTAAAATATTAGATGTCTATTTGGTATTATCTATATAGCTAGAAAATAGTCATATTTACTCTTGAATCTGCTTCTATTTATAACTCTAATTTCAACACAATACATGTGTTATTATTATAATGAAATATACAGATATATTGTCTTTTAAATACAACATTTTTTTCTTACTTGATGTGAAAATAAAATTTTATCTTTTAAATGCAACATAACATTTTTTCTTACTTGATGTGAAAATAAAATTTCGTCAAATCTTGATGTCATGTGATTAGACCTCACCTTATATTCATGCATGATTGCATATTCAAGTTGCAACGCTACAATCGCCTTAGATAGTTCTACTAGATCTTATTATTTATAGAGCAATGCTACATATATAGAAAAAAAAAGGGGGGGGGGAGGGGGAGGGGGGGGGGGGGGCATAAAAAACACACAAATAGGTGGGGCCCATTTTTTGTAATAATTAATTCGCATGGGACCCACCCCGTGTGACTATCTGTTCAATTTCTGTAAGATTATTTCTGTACAAGCAGAAAAAATCTTATATATACTTTACATCTATGCTTTCAAAATATTATTATTGAAGAGCACAACTTTATATATTAAGTGATATAATATTTCTTTCGAACAAGCATTTATATATATTTTATCCCTCCTCTTGAAACATTAATTTAAAATTTATCAATATTCCAAAAGAACGTTACATTGTTGCTCTTGTAGGGCACAATTTATACATTTTTTTAAAAAAATATTGTGTTGTTGCTCATGAAAAATGTCAATTAATTTATAAATACCAATTTTCTAGGAAAAAAAAAACACAATTCTATTCTCCGAGCATGTCGTTGTTTCAGAAGAAACACAATTTGTAATATTTTAATTGTTATCCAAGTCCTAAAATATTTTTTCTGCAATATTATTTTTTTCTAATGTTCATTAAATAATGTAATATGTTAAGATTTTTGAGATGTTTTTCAACGACAACATAGTAGGTAATGTCGCTTTGATTGTTGATCATCAACAAAGAAACATTATTCTTTTTCACATTCTCCTTTTTTTTTTCTAAATATTTCTGAAACTGGAATATCTCTTTACTTTTCTACTTTTTAAACAAAATAATGTAAATGTATTCTTGATGAAATTTTTTAGATAAGCTATTCACTGAAATATTTATTTTTGTAGCTTACATAGGGTAATAGTTTGCATTTGTTGTCGCGTTCTTATTGGATCCAACTCCAGGTGGTCGAGTTGACAATGATTGATTGGTTGAATTTGTCTGAACGAGGTGAGAGGGATCTATTGACAAAGTTCATGTCACGACAATCTACAAGGAAGGGATGTTTTGTTTTCCTGATCTTAAATTAATTTTTAATTATTATTTAACTACCAATATAAATTTTTAAAGATAATATTTAATTTATTTATTACTTTATTTAGCAAATTATATTTATTGAGATACATTTTTATAATCTATCAATATTTTTTTTAGAATATGCGATTAAAAAATAAGCGAAAAAAATAATATTCAAAAAATGACTTACAGACAAATTTAATCTTAATTCACGAGATATAATGCATACATTACCTTGATGCATACTTAGTCTCGATTTTGAGCCGAATTTGACCGATCTAATTTTCTAATAACTCAAATATTTGTCAGGAAAAAAAAACAACTAAGAAACGTTGTAAAATATTAGATAATTGTGACGTCTATTTGGTTTTATCTATATAGTTAGAAAATAATGCCCTGTGTACGCATTGCTCCATGTGATTAGACCCCCACCTTATATTTACAACGCTACAAACGCCTTTGATAGTGCTATTATTATATTATACATCTATGCTTTCAAAGCATTATTATTGAAGAGCACAACTTTATATATTAAGAGATATAATATTCATTTCGAACTAGCATTAATGTATATTTTATCTCTTCTCTTGAAACGTTAATTCCAAAAGAACATTACATTGTTGCTTTTGTATGGCACAATGTATACATTTCCAAAACATTTTACGGCGTACTTAAAGCATGCCGTAAATGTTTCCATTTACGACATGCATTTTAACATGCCGTAAAAAATGAGATACTTTTTTACGACTTGCAGCTGTACGCCGTAAAACTAATTTACGCCATGCATTATAACATGCCGTAAAAAGTGATGTACCTTTTACGGCGTGCAGCTAAATACTATAAAACTCATTTACGGCGTTCTATAGACGCCGTAAAAGGTCCAACACTTTTTACGGCGTGCAGCCGCATGCCATAATACATTTTGTTGTAGTTAAATACCAATATTGTCGAAAAAAAATGCAATTCTATTCTCCAAGCACGTCATTCAAAAGAAACACAATTTGTAATATTTTAGTTTGTGAAATAATTTTGAAATCATATTTGAGAAATTAACCTAAAAGTAATTTTGACTTAATTTCAAGTACTACCAAATATGCTCTTAAGGTATAAATAAATCATTTTTACTGGTCGATGTTGAAATGACATCTCGGTAAGTTTCAAATTATGTAACTATTTTTTCAATAAAACTAAGAAAAGTGTAATGTCCAAACATGTTTCAAGCAAGAAGTTGCCTATAAAAGTAGCATGTACATTTTTTAAGCCTAGCCAGACATGCTCTTTGAGTTTTATTATCCTAACCTTCATACTCTAATGGCAGTAGTCTGGCGGAGGACAAAATACGAAAAAAGTATCCCCAATTGCAAGAAATAGCGATTCACAGTCTTAGCCAGAACTGCGATGGCGCATCGAAATTTAAGCTTAGGAGGAGTTCGGCCAAGATGCTACTCACATATAGAAAGAATCTCATAGAGAATCAGAATTATTTGTGTGGGTTTCTCACTATCTTTGACCTTGTTCGACTTTCTTGAGTCCATAACTATGAGGTGTGGTGGAAACAGAGACGGAGATAGGGGGACAGGGGGGTGACCGCCCCTCCTCCCCCAACATTGTCCTCTGATCCACTATTTCTAGTTAATTTGTAATGTATTTTTTAGTAATTTTTTGTATTTTTTTCCATTAATAAATATTGACCCAATAATTTAGACTTTAAAAATTCAACCATACAAAAATCTTA
>CAIGRO010191336.1:0-11849 GCA_903798355.1 Fraxinus baroniana
ATTGTTGCATTATCTTCAACTGAGGTTGAATATATTGCTGTAACTGATGCTATAAAAGAAGGGATTTGGTTGAAGGGATTTTTAAATGAATTTGGCTTTGTGAAAGATGTTGTTTTATTTCTTAATAGCCAATTTGCGATGTATTTGAGTAGAAACCCTGTTTTGCATAATAGATCTAAACATGCTGATGTGAGATTTCATTTTATTAGTGATCTTATCTCACAAGGTATTGTGAAACTTGAAAAAATCTCTACTCATTTTAATCCTACTGATATTGGAACTAAAGTGCTGCCTTTAAATAACATTTTAAACTATTTAAAGCTACTATACATTGATACTTGCTTATTTGTATATCAGGTAATAAGAGCAAATGATGCCAAAATGGAAAAATCACTTTATATGAAACTGGGATCATTGTACCGATGGAGATTGTAAAGAATATGACACCATGATGATTGGGCCTATACTAAAAGATAGGATGAATATGTGGACTATTGTGCCTTGATACATTAATACTTGGAAGCTTTTTTTCTTTGAGACTTCCCTAAGTATATATTCGAGGGTTGGCTCATTTTGGGCGTATCTCTTTCATTTTCTCAGTCTCTTCGCACTCTCTGTTAAGCGTAGTTCTTCCGTTCTTCTGTTTGAGCACTAAACATCGAATCTCTTGTAATCGTTGGTAGTATTGTGGCTTTTCAACTCTTGAGTGATTTGTAGTGAGCCTATTGTGTATCATTGTGTGGATTCCTTTTGTGATTCAAGAGAGTTTGAAGTTGTGGTGATGATTCTTGCATGATTCTTTACTGAGTGCGAGTTGTAATGATGAACAAACTTCTATCCTTGGTTAAATAGAGTGATTTCTTCTGGATTGGCGGAAGCTCAAAAGGGAATTAGGATATATTCCGAACATGTTGCCTTATGGCAAAAATCTCTCGTGTTCTTTACAATTTTTCAGTTTCTTGCACATTTATTTTGTTGATTGTATGTTTCAATTGGCTAATGAGTGGTATTTGATCTCTACATGTTCTGATGAAAGATTACCGAATTAGCTTACGTGAGTGATTAGTGAAATAGATTGAACGAATAAACTTTCATTAGAGTATCTCCAATAGATTCTTTAAATATGAGACACTCTTTATTTTAAAGAGTTAATATTTAAAATCATACAACAAGAGACTCTTTAAATTAAAATTTTAATTTAGAGAGTGGGTTTCACTCTTCAAATTTAGAGAATCAAACTTACTCTCTATAATTAAATGCATTCAAAAAGTTTCAATTTTCAATGTATGAAAACAATAAAATAATTTAAATAAAAGCAAATTAAAATAAAAGATAAAGAAAAATAATAATTATTTTTTGGGAGTAGTAAAATTAAGTGTTAATAAAATAATCTAAATAAAAACTAGTTAAAATAAAAGATAAAGAAAAATAATAAACATTTTCTGGGAGAAGTAATATTAAGTGTTAAATAGAAAGAGTTTGTTGGAGTACTTCTAAATTTTAACTCTCTAAATTTATAGATATGTTCCAAATGATAAAATATGATTTTTAAAAATAGAGAGTCTTGGATATGCTCTTAGCTTAATTAATAGTAGGGAATTTTTCATAAATGCCAATAAATTTGAAAAGTAAAACAAAATTTGTCACTTTTACAAATTAGGTTAAAAAATGTTGAAATATACGAAGTTAAGACCTTAACAATACCTAGAGGGGGATGAATAGATATTTGATACGGAATTTAAAAATAATTATGAATTAAACACCAATAAGTCACTTTAAATTCTTATCTAGATGGTTAATCATGCAAGTCAAGTTATCATATGTTGAATTACTACAGTTTGCATATCATAAACAGTAAATAATAATGTAGTAAAGAACACAAGAATTGTTTACGGAGAAACCCAACTGGAAAAAACTCTAGACACTTTGCAGTCAATTCACTGTAAACGATTCTGTACGTATAGTCTACCAGACTAGATGACGACACGAACTATCTAATCTCCTGACTGCAATTCCGAAAGCTCTCCTAAATTTTGTGCTCTCCCGCACCAATTCCACCTGCAATAACCAACACTCCCCTGGAACTCCGCTATCCTGCAGAAGCCCCTATTTTGGTAGAATCGTATATCTCTCGTGGATCACGAAGAACAACCCATTCTTTACAAACTGGAACTCCAGTCGCCTTCCTCGATCTTCAGCACTTCTAACAAATATGTAGAAAGTTTGGTTTTTGGTGTTTGGATAATGAATCTGATGTTTCTATGACTAAAACACTCACACAAGATGAAAGTTGAATGATGGAATAGATCTCTCACGGATGAAGCTCTCTCAATTAACAACCTTAAGAAAATCGTTCTGTACATGTTCTGGTATATATAGATAGGTCAAAAAATCAATGGACCGAGAAAAAAGCTTTTAAAATGCAAAATAAAAATTTTTTGTATAAAGTTGTCACTCGAACGAAGGAGGGACGATGGTCTAGCGATGATATTTCTGCTTTTGTAGCTTGAGCCACCTTTGACGACAGTCCAGCAAAAATTTACACTGTTTTCCTCCGTTTTCCAAACTGGAAACCCTAGACCTAATAACCAACTTTTACACAAATTGCATATGGCTCCTTGAACTTTAACAACCTATCAATTTAGGTCATTTTGTTCACAAATTTTGCCAATTACAGAATCAACTAAAATCTTACAAACTCCCCCTTTGGTATTCTGTGACAAAACAATAATCTATGTTAAGGCAGTAATAAAATAAAAGTTACAGACTTAGAAACAATGACACACCATAAACTATACATTGTCTTGAACGAACTCTGCAGTACCTGTTTCCTGAAATAGATAAATCAAATACCAGTGTAAAATATGTGAAAAACAGTATCAAAGATAATCACAGTTCAAACAGTTCACTTGTAGGTGTGATTTAAGCAATTATAACCAATTGTAACTCAAATTGCATATTTTTAAATTTTAACTCACACGCTAAATTAAGACACAGTATCAATGCAACCCAAAATACCAAAATGAAACAATGACACTGTAAAAATATCAAAAACCTAATTTAGCAAAACTGAACCTGAACAAATATGCATGTGCGCCCCCTTACTGCAAACTTTCGGAGTGTTTAAACGGTAAGTAAATGTATCTATGTCTCACCCCAACGACCCCTTTGACATAAGATAAGTATAAAAATCAATGCAATGTATATCAAGTCAAATGTCAAAATGTATCTATGTCTCACCCTCCCCATCGACCCCTTAGACATAAAAGAAAAATGAAAGTCATAAACTGCAAAAAAATGATATCAATTTTATATATAGCAAAATATTAAGTACATCAATATCTAGATAAAGACTCCTCCCAACACAAAACTATACAAAAACTGCCTATCTGAAAGCTGCCTATCTGCTTATCGACTGTCCTCCCCTTTTTTGTCATATAATGACAAAGGATAAGCCTATATCTATGAAGTACCAGCAGTGTCATTGACATCATCAGAGTCCGTCCTCTCCTCAAACGCATCATCCCAATGGCGAAGAATCCATCGTAGTCCCCGTTGAATGTAGCCAACAGCACCCCGTAGAGTAGCAAACTCGACGGTGTGGCGATCAACGGTGGCACGGAGCTGTGTAATCTCTCCATCATACAAGCCTTCTGCTCGTGAAGTACAGTCATCTGTCCCAACAGTGCGACTGAAGGATCGATGGGAGCAAACTTGGGAGGAGGAAGAGGAGCCGAAGAAGTAGACGGTATATCAGTGGATGGAGGAGTAGAAGGAAAATCGGATAGGTCAAAAAAGATCAGGTCATCAATGGGATCAGCTGGCATAGTCGGGTCAATTGGCTGTGCTGGCTCAGATGAAGCATGTGACCGACTCTGGGCAATTGTGGTATGGCCAATCGGCTAAAAAACCCACCTCGGACCCCCCTTAGGGAAACTAGCTTCTAGGGAAGTGACTAACCTATGAATAATGCACGCATAGAGAAGCCACCCACGTACCCATCGTACGAAAAGCCCTTAAGATCTGCTGGCGAATGAAAGTGGAAAGATCAATAGAAAGAAAACGAGCCTTCTCCATAAGTAATGAAAAAGTGTGAGAAATTGTCCATAGATTCGTGCACACAATACGCAACAGAATCTAGCAGTCAGTGGGTAAAGATCCAGTGCGTATCGCACCTGGACCACCCTCCATCAGTGTGTTGAACACCGTGAAACGGACTAAAGTGTTCGAAGGTAGTGAATTATGGGAGTGGACGACTCTCGGAATGTGAATGACACTGGATATAACATCCGGTGTGATTTTAACTACCCGACCCCGAAGAAAAACCCAAAAAGAAGAGCCGCTAGCATCATGGATGTTAGCGTAAAACTCTTCAAAAAAGAAAACTGGCGAAGGTGATAAATCAACAAGTAGCGGTTCCCTACCCCGAGAAATGAAAATGGTAGCGAGGTCGGGGAACAGATCAGATATAATGACCCCGCGCTTGAAAAGGACGGGAAGCTGAGAGAACTGTGACCCAAAAACATCCTGAGCTATATAGCAGAAATGAACCTAGTTCGACTAAACGCAGTCGAAGTATTAGGAGTAGAAGGAGTAGTATGTGCTCTCTTAACGGCATTTGAAAGAATGAACATCAAAAACATCAATAAAACCTCGATATAAGACAAATAAACCCATGAAATGCATGGCATGCATGAATGGACGTAAAACGAGAAAAATAAAATAACATGCAACGTGCAAAATTGTGAATGCATGACGACTTGCAATGATACCTAGACGTAGGTAACATGAAGACATGATGTAGTGACGTAACGGCATGGCGGAGGGACGTGACATCCCCGTGCGATGCCAAACCAAGCACACAAAACAAATGCATACTCCCAATCAACAACCCGACACCAACTAACGACAACAATATCCAAGAATCCCAATGTCAATCACCCAAGTTCGATCATCGACGAACGACCAATCCTATAAACAAAAATTATACTCCACAACAACCAAACCATCGCTTACAACCCTAATCACCATACATCAACACCACATTTGACACACAAACACCTCCAAACAACTAAAATAATTTTCAATGTCCAATGAATAAACCCAAAATATGCCAAGACCCTCAATGTGAGTTGCAAAAAATGTGCAAAATGATGATAATCTAGCATAACGTCCTAAATATGTAGTGTAATGTCTAATATATACTCAAGAATGCCCAAACAATGCTAAAATTTGACGAAAATTGCAAAAATAGTAAAAGGCCAAAATTTTTAAGTTTTACCTTTGAAGATCAATAATAAGGTGAATAATCACATTCAATGAAGTGTTGGTAGTGTGAATAGAGTGGGTAAGGCACCAATTTTGTATGTGATATGAGAAATTCGAAGAAATCAAGGGAAAGAAATGGAGAAAATGCGAGAAAAACCTTGAAAATGACATTTTCATTCAAAATGACGGTCTGTCACTCGAGCTAACCTCGAGCGATAAGCGAGCAAGGCAGCTTCTGTTGTGTCGTTCAAGCGTGTTCCAGCGAAAAGCTGGTGACACCTTATTTGACAGAAATAGCACTAAAAATTCAAAAATTAAGAAAATAGCACTTTTTTCAAACTAAAGAATATGTTAATTTAAACAATTCAAACTCTCGACACACCAAAAATCAAAATCAAGCATGCAATCACAAGTCGAGCATTATCAAAACGACTTTTCCACATACGTAGTTAAGTTCAGGATGGAGTAAAACGTATAAATGACTCATGTGTGTAATATGCCACTATTTTTCTCTTGAAAACGACTCCAAACCTTAAATTTGTGATAAAGGACATACAAAACATCACAGTTAAATATGTACGATCCCTACAGATAAAAGTCAAACCCGAATAATTTTTTAAGACCTAAAAATCAGCTCAAATATGTGATAAATTTTCTTTTCTCCCTTTGAATGTTAGCATATTTTATTTTTTTATAGCTTTTCTCGTAAATAATACCTTATATGCAGACTCTGTCAAATAAGCGACTAAATTGACTCATGTAACAAGTTTTAGGCCGATTTACCCAAATCAGATGACCATAGGCACCAGGATATGAGAAACCACTTGAGTTTAATTACTCGAGTCAAATAGGCTTCGAACATAATATAAGATAAATCAATTAAACACTCAATTCAAATTTTTTTATTAATGCAGCAATGCAAGGAGACTATTACGAGCATGGGTCATCTAAATATAGGTCAATTCATGTTCGAGGTCACCCTATTAACATGTGACTGTTATCCCAAATCTCACGCACGCGGTTCAGACTCATTCATAAGATCATAGTGTGTGCAGTGTAGAAGTTTACATGATGACACCTATACTCAATACTCCATGTTAAACTGAATCAAGCAATGTAAATAACAGTGTAAATCAGATAAATGCTTACTTGGTCATACAAAACATGTTTAAAATCATAACAATGTGTCGTTTGCCAAAAGAATTTTTTTTTTGTATTTTTCCCATTTTTCAATCAATTTTTTTTAAAATATACTTAAAGCAAACAAATGCAAAGAAATAGAAACTACAAAATAAACACACAAAGCAAAGAAAAAATAAGTTGGATACATGTACTAATGAATTGACACAATGAACTGCACATGCATACACCTCAACACCAAATCAGGACGAAATTTGAATGCCCTTACCATGAAGAGCACGACCATTTTCACGACCTTTGAGGTCGCTCCTCTTGACCCAAACTTTCTTAGAAGAAGAAGAAGATGATTGAGTAAACCGAGTCATCATTTCAATTAAATGGCTGACTTGACTGGTAAAAAAGTCATCCTTATTGGTTATATCCAGATTCTTCTTCTATTCCCACGATTACGACACCAAGGTCGAATGTGTCCCAGTGCACCACATTGATGGCAAGTGGGAATGAAACGTGGTTCAAACCTGCTCGTTGGTTGTTGCCGATAAGTAGGATGACAGACCCTACGTTGTTCAGTAGGTCTCGATCCAAAGCATGCTTACCTTTGGGTTTCGGATAAGCAATCTCACGAGCCTTGTTCGTGGTAGGAACAAACATAGTCTTGGATGTACTAGCTGTTACATCACTGCTATAAACATAACCCAGACCATGTCTATCACCCGCAGGTTTGTTCATCCCAAGCAGGTTATCCAGCTTCTACGAGCCACTCATGAATGATCGAAGTTGAGTATTAGATTTATCAAGATCAGAAGTTAATGATTTAACTTTAATCTCCAAGTTTTCATTGACAAGCTTCAACTCACTCACTCTCTTGGTCGAGTCTTGAATGTTACTCAACATTTTTTCACGTTCAAGCTCGAACTCGTTCACCCTTTTCAGAACAATGTTGTTGACTTTCTTGATTTTGAGACTCTCCTCAAACAATTCATGATAGGACTCGTGAACGTCTGTCTCGTCATCAGACTCTTCATCGGACAGCTTACTCTCATTCTCCCATTTCCCATCCTCACTCTCACGGTCGGATTTGATTATAGCAATCGAGGTGAAGGCCATGAATATTTGTTCATCCCCACCACCATATGCCTCATTCTGAGAACAGGAATCCGACTCATCATCACTCATAGTCACAGCTAAAGTCTTACGCCTTTCCTTATTCGAGCTCCTATTCAGATTAGGACATTTATTCCTATAGTGACTATAACCCTTGCACTAATGGCATTGGCAGATTGAGTTTTCTTAGCGAGATTCCTAGAGGTGTTCTTCTCACGTCCACCTTTCGAGAGTTTATTAGGGACTTCGATATTCTATGCCCGAGGCTTTCTCCTATTTCTCATCACCTTCTGAAATTTTTTAACAAAATAAGCAATTTCATCGTCCTTAAGTGTCTCAGTGTCGGTGGACTAGCTCTCAACTTCTCTAACAGTGTTCATGGCAATAGATTTCTATTTCTTAGGTTGAGCTAAAGTCAATTCATAAGTTTGGAGAGATCTTACAAGTTCTTCTACTTTAACACTATCTAGGTCCTTACTTTTTTCAATGGCAATTACCTTAAGTCTAAACCTTTCAGGTAGGGATCTAAGAACCTTACGAACGATTTTCGACTCGGGGATCCTTTTCGCCTAGATTAAAACTAGAGTTCACAATAGCGTTCAACTTATCATAAAACTCATCAAATCTCTAATCATCATTCATCCTAAGTTCTTCAAATCTAGACGTCAACATTTGCAATTTGGAGTTTTTCACAATTTTAGTACCCTCATGGGTAGTCTCCAAAATATCCAAAACTTCATTCGATGTCTCACACATAGACACTCTCTTAAATTCCTTAGGAGANTCACAATTTTAGTACCCTCATGGGTAGTCTCCAAAATATCCAAAACTTCATTCGATGTCTCACACATAGACACTCTCTTAAATTCCTTAGGAGACACAATCATAAACAAAGTATGCAAACATTTACTATTCCAATTACATTCATTCAAGTTTGTTTTGGTTCACAAGGAAATATCAGTGGGTGTAACAACACCTGTAACAGTTAATGTAGGCGAAGTCTATCCATTTTGTATGCAAATCCATATACGTTCATTCAACTCCTTAAGAAAGTTCTCATTCGAACTTTCCAGTAGACATAATTACTGCCATCAAAATATGGTGGGACTAACAAAAAACTACTCATCTAGACTAACTCAAATAAGGACCAGGAATCGAAATTAGGCTCTGAAACCAATTGGAATATACGAAGTTCGACTCTAACAATACTTAGAGGGGGTAAACAGGTATTTAATGCAGAATTAAAAACAACTATGAATTAAATAGTAACAAGTCACTTTTAATTCTTATCTAGATGGTTAACCATGCAAGTCAAGTTATCCTATGTTGAATTACTGCAGTTTGCATATCATAAACAATAAATAATAAAGCAGTAAAGAACACAAGAATTGTTTACGGAGAAACCCAACTGGGAAAAATTCTCGGCAATTTGCCAATCAATCCACTATAAATGATTTTGTACTTACAGCTACCACACTAGATGACAACACGAACTATCTGATCTCCTAACTGAAATTCTGACAGCTCTTCTGAATTCTGTGCTCCCCTGTACCAATTTCAGCTGTAATAACTAATGCTCTCCTGGAACTTCGCTATCTTGTAGCAGCCCCTAGTTTGATAGAATCGCTTATCTCCCGTGGACCACGAAGAACAACCCGTTCTTCACAGACTGGAACTCCAGTCGCCTTCCTCAATCTTCAGCACCTCTGACAGATATGTTGAAAGTTTGGTATTTAGTATTTGAATATTGAATCTGATGTTTTTCATACCAAAACACTCACACAAAATGAATGTTGAATGATGGAATGAATAGATCTCTCACAGATGAAGCTCTCTCAAATAACAATCTTAAGAAAAAAACGTTTTGTACGTGTTCTAGTATATATAGATGGGTCAAGAAATCAATCGGCCGACAAAAAAGCCTTTAAAACGTGAAATAAAAATTTTTCGTATAAAGCGTCGCTCAAGCGAAGGATTAGCGATAGTCGAGCGACAGCGAAGGAGGGGCAACGGTTTAGCGACAATATTTCTGTTTTTGTAGCTTAAGCCAACCCTTGGCGACAGTCCAACGAAAATCCGCACAGTTTTCCTCCTTGTTCCAAACTCGAAACCCTAAACCTAATAACCAACTTTTAAACAAATTGCACATTACTCCTTGAAGTTTTTACAATATATCTAATTAAGTCCTTTTGTTCACAGAATTTGTCAATTACAAAATCAACTAAAACCTAACACCATCGATAAAAAAAACACACTTCCATTTTCACTGCTAATTCTTTTGAGTATAATATCAAGACCGTGCTTTTTATCTAAATTTAGTTAAGATATTACTTGAATATCAACATTTGGGACTTCGACAAAGCATTTATCTAAAATTTCCTTTGCAGTAGGTTCATTGTTACCATTGAAGATATCATAAGTTGAGGCAAGTCATATACCAGCCGTATGGATATGTACATTTTAATTTGAAAGTTTGCCTAAAATCCAAGTAATCATATTTGATTCATTTCGATACAATCTGATTAGATCATGTATCATTGGAGATATGCATCTCTCTTTAATAATCTTGTGAAAGCCAAAGGGATATGACGATAAAAAAAAATCCCAATTATAGTTGAAAGAACTTAAAATCAAAAAGTTAGTTCTAAATTCTATTCCTTTGACAATATAAGAACAGAGACACACAATTCCCTTGTCAATTACCTTTATTTATTGTATGAAAATAATTCTTTTGGAAAGAAGAGATAATGAGAGTGAGTGAGAGAGAAGACGCTGGGGGGTGGGGATGCGAGTAATGGAAATGAAAATGGAGACATAATAAAAATTTTGGTTGGATTCATTGCATTTAAGTACTTTTCTATGGGCAATTCATCGAAAAACCGATAAATGGAAAAATAAAGTTGCAGAAGATTAATAGCATCGTATATTTTGTGTTATCTATATTATTAATTGAGAATGAATTAGGAAGTTGTTTTATGTATGAATTAATTAATAATTTTTATTTGGCTTTATAATTAGATCGGATTGGAGGATGAATTAATTCTATAAGTTCATAAATATCTATGCCATTTTATATTTTTGTCACTTACATTTTAATTTAATTTTACAAATCATTGTTGATTTTTTTTTTTTTAAAGTGTACATATTAGTGATTTTTATAATAGACTGGATTAAAAAAAATTCACTGCTGAAACATTTTGTTTTCATAGTATATAATAATAAATTTCTAATTGCATACAATAATGCTTATTTATTAAATACTTTTAATAATTCTTATTGTTGAATTTTTTTAATTATTTATATTAATGATTTTCATAATAGATTGGATTGAAAAAAAGAATCATTGGTGTTGTTTTCATGGGTATAATTATGTTTATTTCTTAAATGCATATAATAAATCTTATTGTTGAGACTTTTTATTTTATTATTTACATTAATGATTTTTAAATCTTCTTCATTGCATATAATAATGCTTCTTGTTTAAACTGTATTTTTTTTTTGTACCCAGGTATCCCAACTTAGCCAGACTAATTTCCTGGACCACCAGCTACCGACCCCTCAATAACTGGCGGAGGTAAACCACAAAATACTTGTACATATCAATGAAAAACAATACATTTCCATGGCACAAAATACTTGTGGTAACCAATGGATACAAAGACGAAGGTTATCCATCGTGTCTAAGTTTTAATTATGGGTAAATACAAAACTACAGGTCATTTATTTTGTTGATATCGTCAATTGAATTTTTTACATTGATTCCTCTAGTGATCGTAAAAGCTTCAACATAAAAATGTATTTTTCTCATAGCATTCGTAGCAAAGCTTAAGAAAATCTAGATACAAAAACACAGTTTCTCGACATATGAAAAAAAAAAAGTTATATATGAAGCAAGGAAGACTACACCATCTCATCATACGTAAGTGAAATGGCATCGTTTTATCCAACTAAAGAAAATATGTCATTGTTAGACAACCATTATTCGAAAATTCTTTTTTTTTTAATAATTATTTTCAACTACAAATTTATATAATAAAATATTCAGCACATAAATTGAAAATTTTCCCTAGTTTTTAACCACACATTCCCCTAAAGTTTCTATTAAAAACTTTATTTTTCCCGAATAATGATTGTGAAACATGGTTTCACGGGTAGTCTTTCTTCTTAGCACAGAAAGGAACACCGTGCGGCAGTAATCTGCTCCACTAGACTACTTTCCACCTTCTTTCGATCGTTTCGAAATGAAAGAAAATTTTATTACAATTTAAAGAAAGCTTGCAATATAAAATTGAAACATATTGAAAGTAACTTGATCATTGATTGCTTGAAAACTAGAA
>CAIGRO010191338.1:0-15551 GCA_903798355.1 Fraxinus baroniana
ACTTTGGACACAAACCTACCATCCGCCCTAATGCTAAGAAGTTTTACACGATGTCCTTAAATTGAGATAACATGACTTGGGAAGAATTTGTCTCCAAAGTTCAGAGAGGCTTCATGGGGGAGCCAATAAGATGAGGCAGGGACGAGTTTCACGAAAACCCATCTTCTTGTCTTTGCGAAGATTCTATGGCCATACCAAAGATGGATATGGATCTGCTAAAGCGCGAAAAGGGATATATCACAACTAAGAAAGACAAAGATATAACATCTGAAATTCAAAATAAGGATGATGACCTAAAATGGTTTGATCTTGAAGATGATGAGATCCAAGTAATGAGCAAGAAAATGAGTGATATTGGATGATGTGTACACCATAATATTTTTTTTTTCATTTTTAGTTTTTATTGGATTAGAGTATAATTGTAAATTTATTACGGTGTATTTATTAAAAATATATTTTAATTGTGGTGTACTAAATAAATTTTATGGTTGTAATATAATTACCCATTTATATATTATAGATGATCTTGTCCAGAAGTTTTCTAAGACCCTGTTTGCTTTTGATAAAAAACAAATTGATAAAAACTTAAATCAAAGTCAAAAACTAATTTTAACCACACATATTTGGGATCCGTAACTTTTATAACTTTTCAACCATATTTCATCAACTTTTATCCATATTTATTAAAATTCTAATTTTTAACTAAACTAAACGTGGGCTAAGTACACTTGCTAAGTATTTAAAGATATTTCCTCGTTCACACCACGGAAATCTTACTTGGGGCACGAACGTAAATGGTCTAGTCGTCCTGCTATGTATAATTTTCATCCCTAGCTTCAATCGAAAAACATGCTTAAGCATGATTTTTTACTCTTATTGTCTAATTTGATAAAGACCAATAGATAATACTAAACACCATTAATGAATAAAATAAAATTAAAATCTTTTTGATCGTCCGATATCGTTTCCTTTAGTACTACAAATTAGTGAACGTATTGCCTCGTAAAAAATAGTTATTTTTATTTCTTTATGTTTAATAGTTTTGAAATAATATGCAATCATTTATTCAATTCAATAACAATTTTGAAAAATAATTCATCCACCGCAAAATTTTAAAAATAAACTATAGGAATGACAATTAGAGAATCAAGGGTAAGTATGACTTCAGGGTGCATAGTCATTGCATACGTGAGAACCAATAATTTTGATTAACTTATTGTGAAAATGGAGGAGGTGTCGTTATGTCATGATAGAGGTGGAAATTAATTCATGGGAATATTCCTTGTAGGCAATGTCTTTTTCTTTTCCTTTTCCTTTTTTTTTTTTTTTTTNAATTAATTCATGGGAATATTCCTTGTAGGCAATGTATTTTTTTTTTTTTTTTCATACCATTAGAGTATGCCCAAAAATGTATAGTAATTGATCATCAAGGTATTGTGTTTTAAGAATTTAATTTGATAAAAAAAAATTGGTGATAAAATCTAGGATTATTGGATTTAGGCTCAACTCTTGTAATGTTAATTTCTATGATAGTTACTTGTATTTTTTTATTCTTAAAAAAAATTAAAATTATGTGTTTTCATAAATGGTCTCAAGTTCGAATAAAACAGAAGTCTTGTAATAAGTTGACACTTTATGTAAAACTTATCATTATGTGAACTCTTAATAATATTTTGAAATTTACTCTGGACATTGATTTTAAAAATAAAATAAAATATAAGAGCAATGATAAAATAATCAGAGAATAAACAAAAAATTGAAAATGACCTGGCCGGTTTTAAGGTGCACAAGAAGATTGGCCTGAACCGGACAATCTCTAACTATTTTAACGAGTTCTAATTTTTAAATTTTTTTATACATAGTTAGACTAAATTTTTATTAAGTTCCTACATTTATGATCAAAGAGACAAATCTAATCAAAGTCTTATAAAATTGATTCTCATACATCTTTTACCAAAATAATAGGAAATACAAGGAATAGTTTAAGTGCACTAATCTATCATAGTAATAAGAAAATTGATTCTTGCCCACCAAGTTTATTGGCATATAATTAATGTGGAAATGAAGTAGGTAAAGTCATTGTAATATACTAGTGAAAGTATTAATCAGGATTTGATTATGACAAATTAGGATTGATTAAGACCTCAAACTAAGCAAGAAGACCCATTTTACACTTATATATTAGAGTTGAGAAGACTAGGAATAGGAATAAGAACTGGTTAAAGCCAAATTGGAACGAAATTTGTTGGGTGGTCCACTAAGCTTTTTGACCACATACATATAATAGATAATTAGGTACTCATAAAGTCATTATAGCGCAGTAATTAAAATTGGTTAGGGTTGGTTAGTAGTATTTCTACTTTTTGTATAAGAGTTTTCCGAGATAGATAATTTAGGTCAACATCATCTAAAAGTTTCTCCAAGTAAACAAGATATTTCTAAAAAAATATCTAAATATGTTTAAAAGCAATTTCTTTATTTCAGAAGTAACTATCGACTAGGCTTGACATAAGGGCCCTTAATGCTCAGACGTTATCACTGATAATTAATACAGTAAATATTAATAAAGAGTTCGATCATATGTGCTTTAGGAGATCAAAATAGTTGCGGTTAATCCAATAAGATACTGATAACACATTTTGATACATTAAACAGAAATGAACAAGTCAAGAAAAATAGAAATGTTATAAAAATGTACTAATTATTTATGCTCTTTTTGTTTCGGATTAAAATCAAATTTTAATCTAAGTCAAAATCAAAAAATCAATATTAATCACATTTTTCATGAGTCCCACAGCTTTTCAACCACATATTTGAAAAATTTCTATTGCAATCTACTAAAAATATAATTTTAATCTCCACCAAACGCCCACTTAGTCTAATGATATTCTCTCCTAGCTTTGAGTGCATATTTAGACAAAATAAAATTTATTCATTGTTCTGTTTAATCATGTTCAATTCAAACGTACTTCATATTTGGAAGTAAGTGAAAGCAAAGTAATAGTTCAAGTAAGATTCCATAGCAATGAATGGAAAAACAACAAGATTAAGGTCAAACCTTGTGAGTCTAAACATATTTAGATTAAACATAAACATAGACTTATTGGCACAAAATGTCCTTACGTTTGACCCTTAGTGTGCAAAACATCCTCATGTTTGAATTTTTTACATTTTCACTCATATTTCCACGTTTCATTGCGAAAATCTCATTTTCATCTTTTATTTTTTTTCAATTAAAAGCTGTGGAATGACGAAAATGCCCTCCTTTTTTAAATAAAAAAAGAAAAAGAAAAGAGAAGAACAAATGAAGAACAAATTAGAATCATAGTCCCAAAATTTCAAAAGATTACAAATGAGTCACAATGTATAATTAAAAATCTAAGTCCTCAAAAACTCAGGCCAACATTTGCTCATTCAATTGAGGAGTTGATGCAATTGATAGATGACACATTGTTGTACCAACATTAATTGAAGGTTGTATGCTAGCATTGAGGTGTTGAAGTGTAGTGGAGTCCTCAAATGAAAGGGGGTCGAAAGAAACCTGTGTGTGCGTGATCTACCTTGCATGATTAGTTCATATTGATTCAAAATTGGTGATGACCCATGAGTTCATTGGATGCGCCATGATGAGACGATGTTGGGGTAGTGGTCCAAAAATTATTTTTGCCATTCAAAAGTCCTCATTCAAGTCAAACTCTTCATTATCATTGAAATTTGATCTTCATTACTGTCAATAGGACTCCAATAGCATTCTAAACTTGAATTCTTCATGACGTGTATTTCAATTAGAATTCTTCAATTACTTCAATAAAGAATTCGGGTCACACCCAAATTATGACATGATGAAATACTACAAATGAACAACATTTTTATATTACATTTGGTACGTAAAAATTAATTGTTACTACATGAATTTAAACATCATAGATACATGAAAAGAAATAAATTTATCTATAATAACTCTAGATTCATGTAGATCAAGATTCATTAAGCCTAATTTAATGTGAATATTAATTAAGCCCCCGTTTGGCCCTCATTAATTTATAATATATAACACATTTTTCTCTTTTTTCTTTTTAACCACACATTTTTCAATAAAATAATATTACATATAAATTAAAATATTTTCTTTCTTTTTCAACCACACATCCTCCAACAAAATACTATCTCTCATTATAAATTGAAATAATGGAGCCCAAACATGGGATTTTATTACCGGTGTCAATATGGCTCACCAGTTCGAGCGGCCGACTCAGCCTGGGAAAAGCCAGATTCAGGATGGCTCGAGCAAGCTTTGGTCGGTCCGTGTCACGGACCATTTTCGATTCATGACGAGCGAAGCTTAAAAAAATAGTAGCCTACAAAACTTTAAAAAAATTAAAATAAAAAATAAGAAGTTGACAAGCTGCCTTGTCAAGGCAGCTGTGCTGCCTGCAACACGTAGTTGCATGCATGCTACGTGTAGCTTGTGTTAATTTGATTAGTTTTAAAAAATAATACGCAATTTTCAAATTTATTTATTTCAAAAAATTGCATACGAAATATTTTATTTGTATACAATTTTAACTCTAGCCTGAAAAATTGAGGAGGGTTCTAACATTTACTTAATTTATAATTCGTATAAATTGCATAAATTTTAATTTTTTAAAAGAATTTTTTTTCATAAATTTTAAAAAAAAAATAGTGAGTCGGCTCGCTAAGACCCGAGCCGAAAGTTTAGGTTGAGCCTAGATTTTTTGGCCAAGCAAAAGGTCGACTCGACTCAGGCCAAGAAGTCCGAACCATTTTTATTCGAGTCGAGCCCGAACTTCAAGCTTTGGTTCAGCTCATTGACAACCCTAGATTTTGTAGTATTTATTATATATTAAAAAACGAAAAGTATGATATTATTGAAATAATTGAATTGTAGTATAGTTAAAATTATCTAAAAATAATTCTCACTTAATATAATATTTATATAAGGTAATTATATTACCACTACAAATTTTACTAAGTGCACCATAATTTTTAATATTTTTCTTATTTACATAGATGACATTAAGGGTGTGTTTGATGGATATTATTGAGAAAATAATATATTTTAAATAGTGAGCTTATAGGAAATGTGTAATTAAAAAGTAAGTAAAAATTATTGATGTGATGGAAAATATTATTTTATTGAAAAACGTGTGGTTGAAAATGAATTTTGAAATAATGTATTTTGAAAGAATGTGGACCAAACAGGAGCTAAGTAAAATTACATAATTACGGTTTTAATATACATTTTAGTAAAATAAATTATTGTTCCACTACAAAAACAAACCTAATTTCTCCTAACTAGTGGTGGCAACGAGCAGAGTCGAGCCCGAGCCAAGAAAAAAAAGCTCGAGCCGAGCCCGGCCAAAAAAAATGAGGTTCGGTTCGAGCCTTAGCAGGCCGAGCCGAGCCCGAACCGAGCCTGTTCGGGTTTTATTTTATTTTTATGTCAAATCTACATTTTTTACTTAAAAAATTTAAAATTTGTACAGTTTTTACATGTTATTAATTAAATAAAAAAAGCTCGAGTTTGACTTGAACTTTTGTGCCGAGCTTTTTTGGATTCGAGCCGAGTCCGACAAAAAAAAATGGAGGCTCGGCCCGAGCCTCGGCTCGTTGTAACCGAGCCCGAGCCGGGCCCGACTCGAGCTTTTTCCGAGCCAGCCCGAGCCGTCCNTTAAATAAAAAAAATTTGGGTCTAGCTTGAGCTTTTTGTGCCGAGCTTTTTTGGGCCCGAGCCGAGCCCAACAAAAAAAAATGAGGCTCGGCCCGAGCCTCGGCTCGTTGTAACCGAGCCCGAGCCGGGCCCGACTCGAGCTTTTTCCGAGCCAGCCCGAGCCGTCCGAGTCGACGAGCTTTTTTGTCATCCCTACCCCTAACTTCCATTCAAACGACACTATATCCAGAAAGCTAGAGTTGGAACCTTTTTCTGACTTTTCTTCTCATACGGTTGAACTAGATTTTATAGTGCGTGATGAAAGTGATGTATGGCACAAATATTAGCAGGACTCAGGTACGCTTGTTTATGTACGTAACATCTTGTGGAATTTATTGTCTCAAGTGCTCACCAATGAATCTATACCTCTTCATTACAGGAGATACTTTGGACACAAACCTACCACCCACCCTAATGCTAAGAAGTTGTACATGCAGTCCATAAATCGAGATAACATGACTTGGGAAGAATTCGCCTCCAAAGTCCGTACGTTTCAGAGACGCTTCATGGGGGAGCCAAAAGAGGTAAGACGAAGCAGGGACGAGTTTCACGAAAACCCATTTTCTTGTCTTTGCGAAGATCATGTGGCTATACCATAGATGGATATGGATCTGGTAAAGCACATAAAGGGATATATCACCACTAAGATAGACAAAGATATAACATCTGAAAGTCAAAATAAGGATGATGACCTAGAATGGTTTGATCCTGAAGACGATGAAGATCCAAGTAATGAGCAAGAAAATGATGAGAAAAATGAGTGATATTGAATGATGTGTACACTACAATATTGTTCTTTTTTTATTTTTTTAGTTTTTATTGGATTAGAGTATAATTGTAAATTTATTGTGGTGTATTTATCAAAAATATATTTTAATTGTGGTGTACTAAGTAAAATATATTTTAATGACAATTATTATTATCACGAGATGACATTTCCTAAAGTTGTGAATGGTCCTCCGTTCACGACATGTATCTCACTTGCTATCGTTACTCTTTTTTTTAAATACAAATACCTTCAAAATTTGAAGGCAGTTGCTCGCCATCGTGTATCTAGATTTTTTAACTATACATCTTATAAGGGATAACGACGCTTCCCACGCTTCATAACTTCACAAGTATTATCAACTTTTCAAAAACATATTTTTATCAAAATTTAGGGTTAATCCCTAACCAAGTTTTCTTCACGATTAAAAAATAAAAATAAATAGTTGAAGGAATAGTATTTAAAGATATTTCCAGGTTCACATCACGAAAGTCTTACTTGGTGCACGAACGTAAATGGTCGGGTGGTAATTGTCATCCCTAGCTTCAATCGAAAAACCTATATAAGCATGATTTTTTACTCTTATTGTCTATATTTGATAAAGACAAATAGATAATACTAAACACCATTAATGAATAAAATTAAATTAAAATCGTGTTGACCGTCGGGTAACGTTTCATTTAGTACTGCAAATTAGTGAACATATTGCCTCGTAAAAAATAGTTCTTTTTATTTCTTTATGTTTAATAGTTTTGAAATAATATTAAATCATTTATTCAATTCTATAACAATTTTGAATTTTTTTTTGAATTAAACCATTTTGTCAAAAAGAATTTGACAGTTTTGTGACATCTTCTAACATTGTGGTGGGATAAACGTGGGACCCATATGAATTGAAAAAGGAAAAAAAATTCCCCCCACCCAGCATTGTTCATAAATCTTATCCACTACAAAATTTTAAAAATAAACTATAGAAAATGACAATTAGAGAATCAAGGGTAAGTATGACATCAGGGTGCATAGTCATTGCATACGTGAGAACCAATAATTTTGATTAACTTATTGTGAAAATAGAGGAGGGGTCTTTATGTCTTCATAGAGGTGAAAATTAATTCATGGGAATATTCCTTGTAGGCAATGTATTTTTTTTTTTTTTTTCATACCATTAGAGTATGCCCAAAAATGTATAGTAATTAATCAACAAGGTATTGTGTTTTAAGAATTTAATTTGATAAAAAAAAATGTTGATAAAATCTAGGATTATTGGATTTAGGCTCAACTCTTGTAATGTTAATATCTATGATAGTTACTTGTATTTTTTATTCTTAAAAAAATTAAAATTAAGTGTTTTCGTAGATGATCTCAAGTTCGAATAAAAGAGAAGTGTCGTGATAAGTTGACACTTTGAGTAAAACTTTATCATTATGTGAACTCTTATTAATATTTTGAAATTTACCCTGGACATTGATTTGAAAAAAATTAAAGGGGAAGAGCAATGATAAAATAATCAGAGAATAAACAAAAAATTGAAAATGATCTGATTGGCTTGAACCGAACAATCTCTAACTATTTTAACAAGTTCTAACTTTTAAATTTTTTTTAGATATAGTTAGACTAAATTCTTATTAAGTTCCTAAATTTATGATCAAAGAGACAAATCTAATCAAAGTCTTATAAAATTGATTCTTATACATCTTTTACCAAAATAATAGGAAATAGAAGGAATAGTTTAAGTGCACTAATCTATCATAGTAATAAGAAAATTGATTCTTGCCCACCAAGTTTATTGGCATATAATTAATGTGGAAATGAAGGAGGTAAAGTCATTGTAATATACTAGTGAAAGTATTAATCAGGATTTGATTATGACAAATTAGGATTGATTAAGACCTCAAACTAAGCAAGAAGACCCATTTTACACTTATATATTAGGGTTGAGAAGACTAGGAATAGGAATAAGAACTGGTTAAAACCAAATTGGAACAAGATTTGTTGGATGGTCCACTAACCTTTTTAACCACATACATTTAATAGATAATTAGGTACTCATAAAGTCATTATAGCACAGTAATTATAAGTGGTTAGTGTTGGTTCATAGTATTTCTACTTTTTGTATAAGAGTTTCCCAGATAGATAATTTAGGTCAGCATCATCTAAAAGCTTTTCCAGGTAAACAAGATATTTCTAAAAAATTACCTAAATATGTTCAAAAGCAATTTCTTTCTTTTAGAAGCAACTTTCGACTTTTCAAAAGTCTTGACATACGGGCCCTCGGTGCTCAGATGTTATCACTGATAATAATACAATAAATATTGTTGACGTTGAAAATTGTATGTACAAGATTTAAGCCAACTTTAAAGAGGAATATGACTTTGATCCATTATCCATATGACATTACAAGGAATTCAACTGTTTTTTGATGTGTTTATAGGAGAGATTTGGATAATGAATAATGTTGGAAGATATTTTTTATGTTCCAAGCCTCGTCCATCTCTCTCCCCACTATTTCTTCTTATATAAGAGAAAATACACACGCTTCATTAATTAAAACCTGATTTTTGCAATGTGAAACTTGATTCATGATTTATGAAAATGGTATTCTAAAATCATGTCTAAGTGTAATTTCCTCTTATTATTTTCTATTTATTAACTCTACATTTATTATATTAGTTTATCTGGTATGTTTAAGCTAAGTTATTTTGAAAGAATGTATTCTGAAATAGTAGATTGTAAATTGTAGATTGATAGAGAATATGTGATTGAAAAAAAAAAGTTATTAATGCGATAGAAAATATTATTTTATTGAAAAATATGTTGTTGAAAATTAATAGAAAAATGAAAATGAAAATTTTAATATGTACCATGAATCAGGGACCTAATTTTAAAAAATAAAATAAAATAAAAAATCCCTTGTGATGTTTGGGCTGTCAGAATAGGTTGATTGCCTTTTTATCCAGATTCAGAGATTTTTTCCTCACAACTCACATCAAAACGTGTAGACGTCCTCTTTTTTTCCCTTAATTTTTAAAGATTGCGTTTTAAGTCAACAATTATGAATCAATTAATACAATAATAAGTGGTGGAGAATTTAATTATTAATTTATAGCACGCCATGGCTAGATTAGTTTGGTGTCACATTCCCTATGGTCGTGGATACATCAAATCAATATATTGTGACATTTAGTAAAAGTCTAATCAGAAAAACTTAAATTAATGGACACATTACCTACCAAGTAATCAATTTCCCAAAATTTATAGTAAAAAATATTCTGATTTTTTGAGTACCATTATGTCGAAATCGCGGAATCTATATTTCATGTCAAGAATAAAATTAAATGGATCATCTATGAAAATAATTGCAAGGGACAAAAGTTAATTATTAATCCACTAAATTATCTTGTCTCATAAGAAGGTAGCAAGATTGGCTACACTATTGGTACAACACAATACATCAACCAAATTTTTTGTAAGGTAGCTAGATTTTTATATGATAGTCAATAAAGATATTAAAGATTGGGGCAAATCCCCGTTGCCAGAGCGGGGCGCCCGAGTTATCTAATAGCCAATAATGATATTAAAGATTAGGGCAAATCCCCTTTGTCAGAAAGCGGGCGCCCGAGTTATCTAATAGTCAATAAAGATATTAAATATTGGGACAAATCCCCTTTGCTAGAAAGGGGATCGCCCCCTTTCTGGTGTCAGGCCCTCAGCCAATAGGGGGGCGCTCGAGTTTGATGCAGGCACCTCCTTTCTGGCACGGAAGTAGGGCTCTAAAGATTGTAACAAAGCCCACTCAGTAATTTTTTCACAAGTTGCTTTCGTAAATTTGTTTTTCATTCTTGTTTTAACCGTATTTACTAGAATGATGATGGTGGCAACAACCTATAAGTTAAAGTTGTTAGTGTCAATAATAGAGTAATGTTATTCGTTATCGTTTGTTATTACCAGTTTATGTAGTTTTAAATTCTCTCATTCATCGCGTAATGAAGTTATGATCAATTTTATTGCATTCAACAATGAATCAAAAGTTTGATGTCACCTGAATGGTGAAGATTAAAATAATTTATCAAGGTTTGCGACAAGAAATGTATTCAAATATCAAGTTGGATTTTAAAAAACCACAAGATTCTTATAATGTCCTTGATAAAAACATTCTTAATTTGAGCATTAAAGTACTCCAAGATATTTAACAATATGTGACAAGAATGGAGTGAGATGTATAACTGCCCACTAGATATTGCTACTCTTTTATAAGAAAAAAGGAAATACAATAACATAAATGAATAGACAACTAGAATATTAATAGTATTTTTTAGTTGTCTACTTTCAAATTAATATATTTTAATTCACGCATTAACCACTACTTTATTCTTTTATTGGATGATATTGCAAATGAAAAATTGATCTCGCGTTAACATTTTATGGAGCCCTAACGACTAATACACATTGTGCATCAAGTCAAATGATAGTTGTCATAACTCATAACAATAACATCCCCATCATATTGTATACAACACTTTGCTCGACTCATTATTATATAATTGGGTTAATTACACATACGGTCACTGAAACTATGTGAAAATCACAAAACGGTCACTGAAGTTTCATGTGCTTTCACAAACGGTCACAAAACTTAGTTTTATGTCTATTATGTTTTAATTCAAACATAAAGCACCGAAACACGTGGACATAGAAACAGGAGGACTTCAAGTGCAAAATTCAACTTAAAATCTCCCAAACCAAAACCCAGGCCACCGCTTTTCGTGCCCCATTCCACCACTTTCCGGCCACCAAAACCACTGGAGCAACATACCACCTTGAAGCCCTCGCTGCCCTCTACGCAACCCACCCAAGAAACTCCCCTAGCTCAAACGGTGGTGGCCGAAATTTCGTCCTAAAGTGGGCCTCTCGCACAGTCGGCAGTTTTGTGCTGCGCGAGAGGCTCACTTTGGGACGAAATTTCACCACTTTCTGGCAATCAAAACTACCGGACCAACACACTACCTTGAAGCCCTAACTTTCCTCTATGCAAAATTAGTCCCAAAGTCGGCCTCTCGCACATTCGGCGGTTGTGTTGTGCGAGAGGCCCACTTTGGGACGAAATCCTACCACTTTACGACCACCAAAACCACCGAACCAACACACCACCTTGAAGCCCTCGCTTCCCTCTACGCAACCCAGCCAATAACCGCCCCTAACTCAGATGGTGGTGGCCGAAATTTCGTCCCAAAGTGGGCCTCTCGCAATTGCTAACTGTCAATTTGGGACGAAACTCCGGCTACCATGGTTAGAGTTAGGGGCGGTTCTTCACCGGTTTACATAGAGGGCAACGAGGGCTTCAAGTTGGTGTGTTGGTCCGATGGTTTTGGTGATCGAAAAGTGGTGAAATTTTATCCCTAAGTGGGCCTCTAGCACAACAAAACTGCCGACTGTGCGGAGGCCCACTTTGGGATGAAATTTCGACCACCATGGTTAGAGTTAAGGATGATCGTAGCTGAGTTACCTAGAGGGAAAGTGAGGGCTTCAAGGTGGTGTATTGTTCTGATGGTTTTGGTGGTCGAAAAGTGGTGAATTTCGTCCCAAAGTCGACCTCTCACGTAGCACAAAACTGCCGACTGTGCAAGATGTCCATTTTGGGACGAGATTTCGACGACCACCGTCTGAGTTAGGGGCAGTCCTTGGGTGGGTTGTGTAGAGGGCAGCGATGGCTTCAAGGTGGTATGTTGTTCCGGTGGTTTTGGTGGCCGAAAAGTGGTGGAATGGGGAGCGAAAGGTGGTGGTCTGGGTTTGGGTTTAGGGGATTTTAAGTTGAAGTCCTCTTACTTCTATGTCCAGGTGTTTCGGTGCTTTATGTTTGAATTAAAACATAATAGAAAAGTGCATGAAACTTCAGTGACCATTTCTGCAAGTTTTAAACTTCAATGACCGTTTTGTGATTTTCACGTAACTTCAGTGACCGTTTGTAAAATTGACCCTTATATAATTACATGCTAGTCTTAACTTCTTGTATGCATTTGCGCATATGTATATTTTGATCTTTCTTCCTTTTAAATTTAAAATCGAAAAACATTTGAACCTCATTTTAAAACAAGAAAAACTAGATTTGGGATGAAATAGAGGAAAAGTTTGACAAGGATGAGAATAGGGGACCAAGGGAAAAAATTCGTCAAGTTGTGACTTATGTGATGGAGGACAAAATAAAGGTGACTTCATAATAGTGAATGGACTATAATTCCAAGTAAACATATAGTACTAAGATATTTTTTCTTTTATCATTGCTATTCTGACAAAGAAACTACGTAATTACGGATGGGGCCAGGGGTGCAAAAAATAAAAAAAATAAAAAAAAATAAAATTAGCTTATCCTTGATTTCATTGACCTTTCGGCATAGGAGAGTTGGGTTTGTGATATTCCTTTTGAACTGTATTTTCCTTCGATTGGAAATTGAAATAGACAACATTGTATCCTCTTCGATAGTTTTGTCTCCTTTGATTAATAGTCAAAAGAATAAAGGGTTCAATTTCTCATTTCACATTCAGATACAGATATAGAAGAACATAATATATTGACACTTGAAAATATGTTATATCCCCAAGCATAAAATTAATAGCCCAAGAATAACTAACCAAGAGGAGGGGGGGTAAATTGATTTTTAAAACTTTTTCGAAGAATTAATCTAAGTTTAAGCAAATAAAAACTAAATAGATTAATTCAAATAATAAGCACAGATATAAAAGCGATAAGTAAAAGGGAGAAAGAATGTAAACAATATAATTGTGGAGGTTCGATCCAAAGTAATCATCAATGTCCTCCGTTACCAAACTCTCCGGCACGAGTAATGCCTTTTTACTATGTTAATTGACTTAAGGAGGTTTTGGATTCGAATCATGGGGGGACGCTTCAGAAAGTTGTAGGGGGTAAGATGGGCATATGCTCTCTCAAAGAGACAGTACGTACGATATGATAACAATTGCGGCGCAAAGTTGGGTCGTAACAAAAAAGCGCGATTTTTTTGTAATGACCTGATCTCGCTCCGGGCCCGTTATCATGGAGGTTTTAGGTTCGAATCTTGGGGGACGCATCAGAAAGTTTTGAGGGGTAAGATGGGCCTAAACTCTCCCAAAGCGGACAGTACGTATGATATGATAACGACTCCGGCACGAGGTCGGGTCGTTACATTATCAAAGTGATTCTACAATGAATTTCATCTCTTAATAAATAATACAAACAAATTAAATACTAAAAGAAGATAACACTTTAATAAATAGTAATAAGTGATAGCTCAAGTGTTAGATGAAAAACTTTGATAAATATGATAATAAAAAATTAGATTCAATCAATCAAAGTGTTTCAATGAGAAGAAGAAGAAATAAATACAATGTAGGTTCAAAAATATTCTCAAGAAATATCTCTCTTTTAATGGATGATTGTAATAAATTAAGTATTAAGGGAGACATAAGAAACTTTGATAAAATATGATAATTTCACAAGTTTAGTTCAATCAATCAAAGTTTCAATATGAAGAAGAAGAAAAGTTTATGCAATGTAAGTGCAAAAATTTTCTTAAAAAATATCTCTTTCAGTGAGTAATTTATGATAAATTACGTACTAAGAGAGAATATGATACATTACGTACTAAAAGAAATTAGAAACTTTGATGAATATGATGTTTACAAGTTTGATTCAATTAAAGTTTCAATATGAAGAAGTTAGAAAAAAGTTTATGCAATGTGAGTACAAATATCTCCTTAAAAAATATATTTCTTTTAAAATTGATATAAATAAATTAAGTATAAAGAGAAATGAAAAATTTTGATAAGAGAAATTATTCAAGAAGTTTGATCCAACTATCAAAGTTTTTTTTATGAAGAAATAAATTTAAATAAATGTAAAAATGTAAGCTTAAAGAATATTTTTCAAATGAAAAACTTTGATGAGTAGTTTTTCAAAAGTTTTTTAAAACTAAATGATTTGATAATAATAAATGAGATGAAAAATCAATATAATTTTGCTCAAAAGTATCTTATTTGAATGCTCTTTAAGTGTTATAATGAATGACAAGTGAGTTGGTATTTATAGCAGTCAAACTGTTAAATATTCTATCGAACCGGACAACCCATCCAGACGTCCGTAACAGTACCGAACGACCAACTAGCAGTAGCGGTCAGAAAACTGACCGTTGCGGATAAATCAGACGTCCAGATGGACAAAAAAATTTCGTCAAATCGGACATCTTGTTCGGACGGTCCGATTCATCCGGACATCTGGTTGACCATTGAAAGTTGACCTTTTCTTTTTTTTACATGTGATCTAACTTCAAGTACCAATTTAAAATATTAATTTTACTTTTGATCAAAAATATTTTATGCAAGTACTATGAAAATAACTCTTCGTGCACAAAACGATTTTTGAGCTATTGTCATTCATTACTAAAGATCAAAGTGTACCTTTACATATAATCTCGAAAGGCTAATTTTTTATATTGTTTCGAAGTTTATTTCATATTTAGCTCTTAAACTCTTGATCTTGATCTTAATGCTTAATTTCGATCTTGGCCTTCTTCATGAGCCCAACTTGATAGTGTTGATTTTGATTATTAAGCACTCGTGTTGAAAGATTTGACTTGAATACTTAACTTTTACTTTGGTCTTGATTTCGAGTCCGATTTATGATGTGTTGATTTTGATACTGCTTGATTGATTTTAATTTTGAACTATCATCACTCAAAATCAATTGTTTGGAATCTTGTTTGTTATGATCAAAATTTAAAGATGAAATCAACATAGGTTAACAAAAAGTTCGGTATGGGAGGACTGAATGTTGATAATTGATCATTGACCATCGAAAATCCGTAAGAGCGAGATCGTTTATTAATATTTAATTAAATAATATTACAAATTATTCAATTATATGTAAATGCACTAAAACGTGTGTGTGTGTGTGTGTGTATATATATATACACACACACACACACACATACATAATTCAATACAACCTAAAATATTAAAGAAATATGCAATACAACCTACTTTGTAACTATGATCATAAATAAC
>CAIGRO010191380.1:0-24808 GCA_903798355.1 Fraxinus baroniana
TTTGGTTCAAAACCATTTCGTTAATGGGTCCACGTGGCACAAAACCGACGATTTCTAAATTGCGGTTTCAGTTCGATTTTCCGGTTTGGCGGTTTTTGCTTACAGCCATAATCCGCACTATCCTTGAACTCGACCCTTGTGGTATTAAAAAATTTGTGCACAAAACCCACCCCACGGTAGATGGCTACAACCCGACCGACGCTTGTCATTGTGTAACGAGTAAAGATTTTGAAAACATCACCAAAATTTCAACGAACCAACTTACTCTCCCGTGCAAAGTTTTACAAAATATTATTGCAAATGTTATTTTACCAAGAAAAGGGCATCGGGACGAGGTTAACTGTTTTGACCTATTTCTCCTCGACTCCTTCCTTGTTGGTCGGCAAGTTGATTTCCCGACTATTGCACTTGGTCTCGTGACATTCATTCACTCCTCACGCATATCCAAGGCACTTCCTTATGGTATGTTACTCACTAAGATTTTTGAACACTTCGATGTTTCGCTTCACGATGAAGCTTTCATTAAACCATGACCCACCGACACCATTAGTTCCAACACACTTAACCGCATGAAAATTGTTCGAAAGGACGGACAATGGGTATCTGAAACAAAGGGGTTTGATCTGTTTTCGGGACCTTCTACTCTACCGTTCGAAGAAGAGGAGGAGGATGCACCTCCTACTAGCACCTTAAGATCGAGAACTTCCTGACCTACTAGACGAGGACTTGACGAGAATCAGCTTTCATTGCTACATGGGCGGATGCACTCTCTCGCCACGATTATTGATAGGATTACCGAGGAGCTTCATCACTTGCAGGCGCAGCATGACACGATCCTAGCACAGCAGGCTATCATGTAGGACCAGATGATTGCCTTTTTTGCCGATATGCTTGCTCGGTTTCCACATCCTTATCCTCCGGCTCCGTAGTTATTTCTTTTATTAATTCAACTTGTCTTAAACCTATGGTTGAACTTTTGATTATGTACTTTAACTTTTCAATGTTCATGAAACTTTTATCCGTTATGTTTACTATTATTACTTGTTCTAGCATGGTTGAGTACTTTTTGCTTATGCCAAAAGGGGGAAGAGAATAGACAAGATTTGCATGATTATATTTAAAAAGGGGGAATCGTAGTGAAATTAATAGGGAAAATAGATGTATGCAAATTTTGTTTGCCATTCCTTATCAATTTTTTCAACATATATCTTGCAAATCATAGTGTGTTTGTCATAATCAAAAAGGGGGAAATTGTTGACATATGGTTGATGTCTCATTTTGATTATCACAAACAAATTATGTTTATTACTAACAAATTGATTTTTAAATGGCCATAGTGATTATTGCACATGAAAATATTTGATGGCACAAAGTTCGAGGCCATGGAGAATGATATTGCAAATCCTGCAAAAGTTGTCTCAACGAAAATCGAGACAAAGTCGAAGTATCGTCAAGAAATGCGTGCCAAATTGAGTACTTAGACATTTCACGATTATATGTAAAGGTAAAACATTTTAATACTAGGCAATGCATCATAACAACTTCTAGTTTTTATTGTACAACTTACGACAAAAATGTTTTATTTGAAAATCATGTTTTTCAAAAGTAAAAACTCGTAACACATATGACAAACTCTTTGAAAAAAATTTAAAACATCCCCCGAGTGCCTACATTTGATGAAAATAAGAAACGAGGACGTTTCGAGCCAAAAGTGACATACCGGACGTTCGGTATCCCTAATTTTGGCTACAACGATCATTTTTCTAATGTTCAAATTTTCTGACAAAATTAACGGATATTTGACCGTCCGGTAAATACCGAACGTCCGGTAAAATGCATCCGATAAAATAGAATTTTTGACCATTTGAGTACTATAAATATATCACTATTTCTTCGCTTGCATCAACCATTCTTGAGCATTAAAGTGAGTCTTTTATTGATCCATACTACCTTATTCTCCATCTTTAAGAAGATCAAAAATATTAAATTCTTAAAAAACTTTTGATTGATTAATTTTGTGAAAATTTTTAGTTCTTCAAGAAATTTTTCATACCAACACTTTGAGCTAAATTCATTCTCATCTATTGAAGTGTTTGCCTCTTCTCTACTTGTTATCAATCTTGATTCTATCATTCGATAAGAAGAGAAGATTTCACTTGTAAATTCATTTTGAATTGTGGGTCGAGTTGAGGTCCCAGAAAGCTTAACATTGTAAAAGGAGGTGTTCGTTGGTTGTAAATCACCAGAAACGTTGTAAAGGGTTGGATTACACAATAAGTCAATCAACATAGTGTAAAAGGCCTTGTTCATGATGAAGAGTTTGATCATTGCGTTGGATCAAACCTCCATATTATATCGTTTGCACTCTCTAACTCTTTTACTTAACGTTTTCCTTTTCACTTTGTGCAAACTTATATCGTTTATCTACATGCCTAGTTGTGTTTGGTTTCTTTCATTATCATTTGTGTGATTATTAGATTAAAATCTTGTGTAGTTAACGAAAAAGTTTTAAAAACTAATTCACCACCCTCTTGGTTAGTCAATCTTGGGCTATTAACTTTTTCCACATAACTTATTTTAAACCTATATGGAGTAAATTGTATAAGGTATTCATGTGTGAAAAGTGAAAAGTGTTATTAAACTCATGTAATTAAGTCTCAAAACCTTAAATCAATGAGAAATGACATGCAAAGAATCACTGGTGAATAAATATATTATCCAAATTATGAAGGCAAACACAAAGCTACTAGGACCTTTTTAAATTAAAAAGCTTATATTTAATTGTATGATTTTCTTCTCTCCTATTTGTGAGCACATATGTGTGTGTGTCTATATATATATATATTCTCTTCTCTTTTATTTTTCAAATCTTATGTGTAGGCTCTTTTTTATTAAACTTTATATATGACTCGTGTAATGAGTTTTAGATCGATAACTCCAAAGTCAAATGACTTATAGGGCACCAAGTATTAAGATACACTACATGTTTCATCGCTCAAATCATATATACTACGAAGAAAAGTATAAAATTGTCTTTCAATATATTATATAATTCAAATATTTTTCTTTGAAACTCAATAATTATCTTTCTTTTAAGGAATATATACAAGAATTTAGGTCAACTAGTTTAAAGGTCATTCCATATTTGAAGTCAACCTACCACCTAAATGACGGTCATCTCAAATCTCATACATGCGGTCAAATTTTACTCACATGAGATTGATGCGTGTAGTGTAGATAATACTACCAGATACTCCAAATAAGTTCTAAATAAAATTAATGGAAATTGTATTTACTATTCATTAATTATATTAGTACTTGATTACAAATTAACATGTTCAAAAATACCAATTGAATAATACAGATACATGCACCTAAATGCCTAATTAATGGGGCACACAAGTGCTCTTATCATAAAGAGCAACAAGTGCAATACCACAATTCACATAATCACTTTGACCTATTAGATCACTATTTTTTATCCAAATTTTTTTAGAAGAAAATGTAATTTTAGTCAATTGAGTCATTATCTTGGTCAAGTGACTCACTTGATTAGCTAAGGACCTAACAATATGTGAAGTGGTGTCCTGTTTGTTATTTCTAACCAAGGACTTATGACATTTAGGTCTAATGTGATATAATTCACCACAATTATGGCGCGTGGAAATGAATTTAGGAGCTATTTTGGGTTTTAAATTTTGAACCTTATATTGAGGAACCCTATGTTTTGCCTTACTATTCCTACTCAATAGTTTGCGAACACCTAGGTCTTATGTATCATAACTCTTCACAGAGGTAACAAGTTAGGATGAACCTAGGAGCAACTCTAGGTATCACGTTTTGTACCTTAGACTTGATCGAGTTAGGTACAAACTTATTTTTATTGGAGGTAGCGTTATGAGAACTTGTTTCATTATCGTCTAAATCTCCTCTAGTCCCATCTATTTTGTTCAGACTTATCATGTTATCAATCATCTTAAACCCGCTAGAAAAAGATTGAAATTGGATATTTGATTTTTCAAGATCATTTATAAGAGTTTCAACCTTAATTTCTAAGAACTCTCTCTTAATCTTTAATTCATTTAATCCTTTCGCAGACTTCTCAAGTTTAATAACAAGGCTCTCATTTTCTAATTTAAGCTTATTTAGCTTCTTAAAAACTAATCTATAAACCTTATGTAACTTGAGACTCTCTTTATACAGCTGTTTCATAAGCCTCATGAATATCCATATCATCCTCATATCCTACATCGGATGTGATTGAATCATTTAGACAATTTTTAGGTCAAGGATCGAAAATAAGCTTTGATACTAATTGAAAGTTTAAGTTCATCGAATATTTAGACCAAAATGCAGAATTGAGAATTTAAAAGCTATAGTAATTGTTTCTAAATTATTATGTCAACCAAGTCAATTTATCCTAAGTTTGAATAACACAGTTTGTAAATTGAAAATAGTAAATAACACTAATATGATCACGGAGAAAACCATTTGCAAAGGATCAAAAAATCTGGGTACTTCTATAAACGATGGGACTTAAAGTATGGTCTAGACCTGACTAACCCCTAGTCTCCTCTGACCTTTTTCCTGTAATCACCTTGACCCTCATGGACTATATTCTCCTCACACCGCTCCCGATCCCTGGTATCGTATATTTCCTGTGGACCTCCAATAACAAACCTTATTCTTCAGCGTCGGAACTCCAAGCGCCTTTTCTCAAAACTGCAGCAACTCTGAAAGCTATTGACAAATGTAGGTTTGGTGTTTGATCAAATATCTATTATGTTTTGATATGTGGTTGTATGTAGAATGTTTATAGCTCAATTAACAAATCTAAGTTTGGATGAATTTATGAATCAAATAATATTATGTTTGAATCTTGAAATCAATGAAAGTGTTTTGGGTCTTTAAAGGAAAGATTACTATAGAATAATTACGATTCAACACACTTTTGGACGTCTCATAGAGTGTATATTTATAATGGGTAGTGTTTGGAATGAAAATGAACTTAAAATTAGCTTGAAAATTGAATTTAATGTTACGTGGATAACCACACTGCTCGAGCGCCAGACAAGAAGTAGCTGAGCAACTGTCAGTATTTTTATCATAACTCTCTTCCGATCTTCGATTGATATGATTCAAAATGCATTGAAAAGCTAACTTAAAGAGATACTGTTCTTCTTGGCAGTTTTCAAATTCAAATACCCTCTATGCGAAACATGTGTCGCAATTTGTGACTGAGAATCTGAATTAAAACATGTGCAATACTTTGACATTCATTTGACTTTTAATTGCATTTCAATGATTATATGTAATCTTCTTGAATATCTTTGACTCCTTGAGGACTAGCTACCAACCCCAATCTTTTTGTACTATAATTATGACTCAATAACTTCTATTTTGACTTTGGTTATAATTTGATAAATTCTTAATACAATTCAATTAAGATATGATTTTAACTAAACAAATTGTTAATTACAAATTTACAAATTGTCAATTACATAATTTGGACCTAATACAATCAATGGGAGATAAATATATAATAGAAGATGATATTGTTTGATGGTTATACCTAGAAAATATGAAAACATACTTCACTAGAATTTTGATATAAAAGACGTTGACATTAAAGATTTGGATGATTCGATACGAGAATTTTCATTTATTTAAATCAGGAGAGTAACTGTAACTTTTTCTTCAAGTTTTGTTCCACTAAATTTTATTGACAAGGTTTCCAAGATGCAACATTTGTTACTCCAATCTTATTATAATTTTTGCAATCTTTTTTCATTTATTTTGTATTTTTATTTCATTAAATATTTGCCAAATTAGATTTTTAATAATGTAGCTATTGTGCAAATAATCATCAAAAGAGGGGGCATTGTAAAATAATTATGGATGTCTATTTTAATATTATAGTAGGATCTTAACCTCTATTTGGTGGGGATTAAAATGATATATTTAGTAGATTTTGGGTATAATCCTCATAGACAATTGACAAAGAGGTCATATTGCAATTTACAAAATCTTCCTCCAAATATATAATTTGACCACCTAGTCCAAGTCGTCAAGCAGTTCTACGCGGTTTGATACTCTTTCCTCTAATTCATATCAAGGTATGCTTACAAATTCTTCAATAATTGTTTCAATTCAATTTATATAGATTATATATTTGAGTTTAGTGGTATATATGCACTCTAGGGCGTTGAGCTTTTCAAATTAAGGTTTATCTTTGATATTTAATCCGATTGTTTGTATTATTCGATTCTAGGTTTTTGGATTATATTTCGAGGCTAATTTCATCATTGATTGTATAGAAGATGTGGGCAGCTTCATGTCTAGCGTCGTGCTGTGCCGCTTGCGCGTGCGACGCATGCCGCACGGTAGTGTCAGGGATCAGCCGACAGTCGGCTAGGATTGCGTATTGCGGTCTTTTCTCACTTTCGCTGATAGTCTCCTGGATACTTCGAGAGGTTGCCGCACCCCTGATGGAGAAGATTCCATGTAAGTTTTCTTTTCTTTTCTCTGTTCCTTTAATTCACATAATAAAATAATAATAATCTGAGACGTGGTAGATGTATTGTTTTTTTAAGGGGAGTATTGCTTGTAGTCTAATACCTAAAAATTATGTTTTGACAGAATTGTCTAACTGTATGCCATTGTTGTGGAGAACTTATTATGATAATAGAAATTTAATTAGATTAAACTGGTTTGGGGTTTATTGGTTGCAGTTCCGCCAGAGTCATCATCATCATCATTTAGTAGCATTATATCATTGCGCATTCATTTGCTTCTACTAAGCTTTTTTACCTCATTTAGATCAGCTCGTTAGGTGGTTTAGATTTGAGTTTAGAAACTTAAAGTACTCATGTTGTGACTTGGAGTTTAAAAGGGGGAATATTCCTCATAGTCAATTATCTTGTTGATATTTAGTCTGGATAGATGGGTGTGAACTTGATACCTTTCTGTATGCAGGGATCAATCATTTTCACAAAACGCCAGATAGAGAGTGGTTCGAAACAGATGCTGTGCTACGTGTTAGCTTGGGAAACTTCCTATTTTTCACGATCTTGGCTATTTTTATGATGGGTGTGAAGAACCAAAAGGATCCTCGGGATAATATCCACCATGGAGGGTGGATGATGAAAGTTATTTGTTGGTGCATTTTGGTAATACTAATGTTCTTTATTCCGAATGAGATCATCAGCTTCTATGGTAAGCATATGATTCTAAGATTTTCGCAGTGAATTCGGTATTTCCTTTGTTTATTGTATTCCTTTTTTTTTTTTTTTTGGTTCTCAGTTTGGAAAATTATAAAATATGGATCAATGCTAAGTATTCTGCATTTAGAACATTTATATAGATCGAGACAACTGCTATTCACCCATCATTTTATAGGGTTGAGGTGTTGAAAAGTTAGCACCTAAAAAACATAACATTAGTTTTGATATAGCTTTACTCATGACTGGAATAGTGAAAGGTTTTGATTTGTTTGATATTGGAGATCAAATAATTTGCGAAGAGGGATCTATTTTTTAGCTTTTGGTTTCATCTGCTTTTGCATGGTTCTATTCTTTAGTAGCTACATTTGGTTGGAGAAAATGTGAGGGGGAAGGGGGTTTAGTGAAAATGGATCTATGGAAATAAAGTACCCTTTTTGTTTGGTAAGGATAAGATGAGAAGTGGATGTAAAAGTTTTTTTTTTTTTTCCTTTTCAAATTGTTAGAGAGGTTGAGGTCAAAGCTGAAAAGACCAAGTCAAACTCAATTTGAATTTGAGTATTCAGATGATTTTTAAATTGGTAAAGTACAAAATAAATACTGTCTATTTTTCGCATTAATTTTTTTTATATTAATCTCTAATTCCCCTGACATTTCTAGTATACTAAACAATGGTATCAATCATTGGTTTAAGAGTTTTAAGCTTATGTTTCTGGAAGTGGTTAATCTTTCCCCTTCCCTTCCTAGAATCAGATTTCACTAAGCACAGATATTATCTCTTTGACTTAAAAGTATTTGTTTAAGAAAGAAAAGTTGGAAAAAACTGCAAATTAAGGTTATTTTATTTTATTTTATTTTATTTTATTTTATTTTGTTTATTTATTTTTTCCCCAAGTAGATCCAAGAAGTGGCCCCAAGGGAGCTAAAGGTGTTACTGTAGGCTCTAGAGAAGTATATATTCCTTGTGGTGCAAAGAACAGAAGAAAAGCCCCCTTCCACCCACATCCACACCCTCACTGACACTCCCTGCCCAAAGAAAAATTATCACTCCTTTCTAACATAAATTTGTTTCTGTACAGAAGGATTAACAATATGTGGATGAAAGTGTGCCAAGCATTTTCTGCTTTTACTTGCCCTCCAATCCCACTAAGACAAGCTTTCACAAACACCTGTCTTTAATACTTGCAAGTACATCTTTAGGAGGATATGATTTCTTGTGATGAATGCTGTGTTTTATGACATTACTTCATTTTCATTGTTTTTTTTTTTTTGGAATGTAATTGGGGCATTTGTTTGTTTGTAAATTTGACTTGAACTTACATCACCTGTGGAAAAAATGCTCATGTTGAACTCCTTGCACTCTTTAGATAAATATGGCATTCCAAGGATTTTTTTTTTCTTCTTATTTTTATGTAGTCTATCTGCGCAACACATTGCTGTTATCCTTCCATGAGGATCATCCTGTATTTGTTTCTTCTTTCAATAACAATATGATCCTCATTTTTGGTTTGTAAATCCAGAGGCATCATCAAAGTTTGGTTCAGGACTTTTCCTTCTTGTTCAAGTGGTGCTTTTGCTGGATTTTGTTCATGGGTGGAATGACAAATGGGTTGGATACGATGAGCAGTTTTGGTGAGTTGTTGTTTTGCTTGACCTTGTTATATTACTTCCAGGTTGTTACTCGTCTTAGAAGAAAAGAGATTTTTTCTTCATTAGACATTAATCTCTCTCTTCCTCTGTCTGTGCAGGTACATGGCATTGCTCGTTGTTTCACTTGTATGCTATGTGGCAACCTTTTCATTTTCGGGACTTCTCTTCTATCTGTTTGTACCATCTGGACAGGATTGTGGACTTAATACATTCTTCATTGTGATGACATTGATAATTGTGGTTTTGTTTGCTATAGTCACACTTCACCCATCAGTGAGTTTCTTATCTTCCGCTATCTTTTAATGAAATAATAGACATCTTCTCTGTTTATCTTTGTCAAATTTATAACGTGTTTCTTGTTTACAATTCTGTTTGTACCTTAAAAAGTATAATTCATGAAGAAAATTAAATTGCAATGCTATCCGCAAAGTGCTAGCCGCCGCAGGCAATCAACCCTTATAATCAACATTCTTCTTTAATAGCGTAAAATTTTAGACAATGTGAATTATGGATAGTGACGTAAATGAGTTTTGTAGCTTAAGTTTTTTGTCATGCATGCAGTAAAGGTTGAGTGTCTGATTGTTTCGTAGTTTATTTATGTTTTTTGGTATGACATACGCACGACTTATTTTATAAGTGAAGACTTTGAGTCTTATCTTTATTGCGTATGTTGGTTACTTTTGGTTCTAAGTACAGGTGTGCATATGTGCACCATTATGCATGCATTGTGTTCCATTGTATAGGTGCACTAGATTCTCTGGTGTTCAAGCACTATATGAACACTGTTACAAAGTATCAGAAACCTTTTGCTATGATACTCGGACTCGAGTATGTGTATCGGGTACGGGTGCATATCTAAGTGTCGGATCTTTTATTTTCTAAATGTAGGATACGAGAATATGGATAAAAATAGTTCAAATTTTGGACACGGGTACATGGATACGTCTTTCAAACCTTAATTTTTTTACTAATCCAAGATGTCATTTTGAATAGACCAAAATCAATTATTCATAAAGAAGGAAATACGTATTGAATAAGTAGTTAAACGAATAAAATAAAATGTTGGGGTTTAGTTTTCAATTATAGGAATTACTAAATTTTATTAAAATATAAAATGAGGGAATTGATTGCAATTTAGACTTAGTGGAGCATTAAGTAGCCCTATATGGAACACATTTTCATTTTATGCAAACAAAACTCTAAACAACCGATACACAGACAGAAAGAAGGAAAAAAAAAAAAAAAGGAAGAAAATAGAAAGAAGAAAAAGAAGGTAAAGTCTAACGCCTTCACCTTTCTGTTCCATTTCGGCGGTGACGCTAGGTTTTTAGAGAGCAAAAATGGGAAAGAAGAAAAGGGAATGAAAAGGAAAAGAAAAAAAAAAAAAGAAAGAAAGAGGAAAAAGCAAAAACGATGAAGTGTCCAGTTGAAAATTGGAGGATCCAACACGTATCCCATACCTGTACCATTGCCGTGACGTGTCCGACACGGGTACTCTGACTATTTCAAAGAGTTGGAGCATTAGAGACCTTGGGAGGGAAAATGAAGTGTGTCATCATTTCATTAGAACATTTTGCCCTCCAGTGGCCAAAGGACATTAGTTGCTTCATTTTGTCGGCTGTTGTCTCACTGATGCCTTGAGAGCAAATTTAGGCCCTGTTTGAGCCAAATTATTTTATCATTAAAATAAAAAATATGACCATTATCTATCTCATCAACATTTAAATTCAAATTTTCTATCTCTTGTATAGGCTCCAATAACGACTATATTTTTCATTCTCAATCTACAATAATTTGTCTCAAACAAATGAGTTGGAGAGTTCAAATTAATTGGTTTTAGGCCTTGTTTGAGCCATATTTTTTTCTCCTTAAAATCAAAAATATGACCATTATCCATCACATCAACCTTTAAATTCAAATTTTCCATCTCTTGTGTGGGTCCCAATATCATATTTTTCATTCTCATTCTACATTAATTTGGCTCAAACATGACCTTAATATGAAAATTGTAGAAGATAAGCTCTCTTTTGTGTTCGAGAAGTGTAGTTGTACATGGATAGTTTTCTGACTGCTGCCATTTAACGATCACTGTGAGTAAACTGGTAAAAAGGTGAAGCCATAATTTATAAAATTTGATGGAGGTCCTTAGATTTTCAGGGAAAATGAATTACTGCAATTGTTTGTATGTGGAATTCACTTTTAACATCAAATTAGCTCACCTGTTCCTTAATTCAAGGTTGCTTCACCAATACTGGATATTTCTTTGAGAATGATATTTACATCTTTTTATCCATTTAGATCCTTAGGAACTTGGGATGTGGAGATGAAAATATTTTGATATATGCTTTCATTCACATTTTAAAATCTCAGCATTCTATATTACTGGAGTAAATTCATTTTTATTTTTATTTATTTATTTTTTGGCTGATACCTTTGGCCTGCATCTCCTTGGTGTGATAGCTAAAGCTGATGGACAAATTCTCCAGTGTACTTGGAATGTGTTTTTTATTCATAGCCATGAAGCTAGAAAACTTGAAGATTCGACTTTTCAAAACTTAGTGTTTTTACGTTTGTGCTAATTCCTCAGTCTCATGTTTGGATATATTTTTGTGTTAGTTATCTAATTTTTTGTGTCTTTGTAATCTTCGTTATATTGATCTCATCAAAATAATGATGCATGAATCTTCTTATAGACATACTCAGCACTCTCTTTTGTGTAACAAGATGTATGCTGATTGTAGCATTCATAATTTACGTTGTCCTGACGCAGGTTGGTGGAAGCATTTTGCCAGCTTCAGTTATATCTTTGTATTGCATGTACCTTTGCTATAGTGGGCTCGCCAGTGAACCTAGGGATTACGAATGCAATGATCTTCACAAGCATTCAAAAGCAGTTTCATCGGGCACTCTTACAGTTGGGCTCCTTACAACTGTGCTTTCTGTTGTATACTCTGCTGTTCGTGCTGGATCTTCTACAACTCTGCTTTCCCCTCCAAGTTCACCCCGAGCAGGTGAGTTTTTCACGCTATACAAATCTGCTTGTTTTTGAATTTAACATACATAGAGCAAAGTACTTAAATCATATCCATGATAGTGCTTCTTGTTCTTTAATGAAGAAATTCGTTTCTGTCTTGACATTTTAACTTGCCCTGTTTGTTAGAGATTTATGAGTATAGATTTTTTGAAAAGTAATTTATTAGAGAATTATTAGTTAAGAAGTACATAATAGTTATGGGTCCACATGCAAAATTATTTATTGGAAGAATGTGCGGTTGAAAATGAGCGAGGAAAAATGAGTTCTAGAAAATGGGTTAAAAAGGGACTTAATTTGGTCTGTTTTTAACTGCAAGAGTAGATTTCCACCTTTTCTTGTTTTTGTTTATGGTGTTGGGGCTGGGGCAAGGTTTGAAGTACAGGCTTGCAAATTTGATGCTTCGAATTATAATTCATTTCTACACAATCAACATTTCTTGCAAAATCCTATTTAACTTAATAGTTTCTTTTTCTCAAGGAGCTGGAAAGCCTTTGTTACCACTGGACAAGGCAGCGGCCGAGCAGGAGCACGATGAGAAAGAAAAGTCGAAACCAGTTACATATTCATATTCCTTCTTCCACTTGATCTTCTCCTTAGCTAGTATGTATTCTGCAATGCTCCTTACAGGTTGGTCAACTTCAGTTGGGGAGAGCGGGAAGTTAGTGGATGTTGGGTGGCCATCTGTTTGGGTTCGAATACTAACTGGGTGGGCAACTGCTGCTTTGTTTCTCTGGTCCCTGGTCGCACCAATTATCTTCCCCGACAGGGAGTTCTAATCGTACGAGTGATTAATACTTTCTGTTATTCAGTTCTAAACTCGATGTATTCTGATGTATAAATTGGTTGTACTACTTTTCTGTTGGTCGTGACTGCAAACGAAAGACGTATCAATGTATGCTTATTGTATCCAATTTCTAAATGAATGCAAGCTGGTTTGTGTTAAGTTGATTTTATAAAAGCTTGTGTCTACCTAATTACCTGTTTGCTGCTGTAGATTGAAAGAATAATGGGACTTGTTTGTATGCATGTTGAACTATGAGAAACAATGTATAGGATTTGAAGATTAAGTTAAAAAATTCCATTTTTGGATTTTAGATTCTTTAGTTTCAAACGAGCAATTTTTCTCCAATTCGTGGGTTTGCAATCCAGAATATTATAAAAGTCGGTGAAATACAAAAATAGATTGACAAATTGAAACTTACAGCAAAATTTCAATTGGATCACTAAAGTGGACACACTATCACTTTTTGCCACTCCCTTGGCAGGCATAACTTAGATCCATCTAATTGCTACGTAGTACTTTATAAACAAAATGGTAGATGTGATGATTATTCTTGTTGTAATACAACTTTCAATAAACAACTCTCTACATTTTGAAAGATAGTCATTGATGAAATTTGAGACTCTGACTTTAAATCAAAATTAAATTACCCAAAAGATAAATTAAAATTTTGCTAAAAGTTCAGAGACCCAATTGTAACCTAATTGAAATTTTGCTCAAAGTTCAGTGACCTTAGATGTAATTTTACCAAAAATAAAATTCTAATCTAATCACCGTCCCGGCAACCATCTTCTGCCAAGAAATTTAGGTTTAGCACCACATGATCTTAACGTTTTGAAATTCATACCTATTACAAAAACACGATAAGTCAAGTTTTTAATATCCTCGAATTTAATTTTGAGGTTAAATTTACTGCACTTGAACTTGAGGAAATATGGACAAAAAACAGAAGAATAAGAATAACACGAGTTTGAAGAATCTACCTTATCTTTTAAGAGAAATAATTACAATCACACAAGTTTGTATCCTCACTTGCACCTAGTGCCATACAATGACATTTACATAAAATTTGTAGACAAATTCAACTCAAATGAATGGTCGGGATTACTTTGATCCGGGGACCAAGTTTTGAATCCTTTCAAAACTTTAGACTTAGGATACTTAATCCTCATGCCAGCAACAACTCATCAGCACCTCTACTCATACCGAAAGTAGAATATTTTTACTATTTTTCCCATTGCAACAGCAAGGTGATCAATATGATCTTTCATGGTACTGATGGAATCCATGACATCAACATGGAAGCTATCATTCGAAAGTGTGATGGACGAACATATTTCAATAAGATACAACGTCCAAGCGGGGAAGGACGACAATCAATCTGTACGAATTTTTCTGGCAGCAGCATGGTAATTTAAATTTTCTCATTTACCACTCCATTTACTAATTTATTTTTTAGAATTTAAATAAAAACGTAAAAAGTAAAATAATTAATATGCATAGGAAACATGAAAAACAAAAATTGGGACAGCCGGACAGGTACGGAGTATTTTGCTCATTTTCACTCCAAAAAGAAATCATGGAGGAGCCATTTCTTTTTCTAATAAGCAATTTACTGGTGTCTAAAAAAACATAAACATAAAGTGTGGCTAAAAGTGAAGACGAAACTTTAAATTTTATGAGCTCAAGTGAGCCTAAGCAAAGCTTAGAAGTAGAAATACATTTTTCTTATTTTTAATATTATTTAAAATTTTAAATCATTTTAAAAATTATTTAATAATTAAAATAATACATATCAAACATTTAAAATTATAAAATACTATATTTACTTAATAATTCCTACCATTAAGTTTCGAAATGCAAAAGTTGGAATATTTTTCATAATTGCAATTTTCAACTAGACAAGTTTTATTTAATAAATTTATAAGACCTTCATATATGCTTTTAAAGTTTGCAACAAGATAACGAATATCAAGATTATAATTAAAATAGCATCATAACTTAAATCTTATTTAACTATTTAGATAAATCTATTTTTTTACCGATAAAAGCTTTTAAAAACTTGAAATTAAAGTCAAAACAATTTTTTTTTTTAAAAACATAAAAAGAAATTAATAAAATAAAGTCAAATAAAAGGCTTTAAAAAAAGAAAAATATAAAAAAAAAAAATTAATAAAACACACTAAAGAATATGAAAGATAGGAAGGGAAAAACTCTTTAACTGTTTAAGAATGAAAAAAAAAAAAAAAAAAAACACATAGGCGCAAAGCAAGGCATTTTGCCCAAGTTTCGAGCCTAAGCGGTGCATAGACACCACAAGCTTTTTAGAACAATGCACCAGAACCAGTCATAATAAAACATTTCTTCCTTCAACTAAATATTAATTCACAACTTGTACCAAACAGCACTGTTCTTCGATACAAAATAAAAACAAAGCACTACAGCAGGGAGATCAATAAACTAATCTTTCAAACGTTCTCACAAAAATCTTCACACTTCTCCACACCTTTTTTTATCAAATATTTTCTGGTGGTTAACAGTCAAACGAAAGTTTATCATCCTCGACAGGGATCAATGTGATCCACAGTTGTAGCAAAACAGCTTTTATAAAAACCCGAGTTAGTCCTGCGCGAAATAAAGAGTATAATTTAAGGTTTTTCTGTCACTCAATCCTCAAAATCTCCAGCATTCTCCAACAGATAGTTCACTGCCAATTCTTCATTGCGGTCACAAGCTAAAAATGCCTCAATAACAAGTGCTCTATCGAAACCCATAGCCTCCATCTGAAAATATTGAAGAAACCATTAGAATAGGTCACAAAAAAAGTGAGAGAAGGAAAGGCAAGGTTTTATTTATTTATTTTTTCCTCGTACTCGCTCAATGGCTTCCTGCTCTGCTGGTGTGACACTAACAGCATGTGGCATGTCCTGTTCAGGCTCGTCAAACATATCCCTGTACCAAATAAAAAACCAAACATATCAATTACATATATGCCATCATTGCAATGGAAATTGAATGCCACAACCCATGATCTAGCCAAATGAGGTCCAGAAGAAACACACCTAGTTGCACACTTGTGCTAGTAATTGGATACGCGAACAAGATAAGAGAGTTAACATGCCTGTAAGAGCATTCTCTAAACACAAAATGCTTTCTATTTTTGAGAGTCAATGTTAAAAATGAGCTCCAAGAGACTCTATTTTAACTTTATAAAATAGGGAGTGGGTTTGGTTCTTTAAATTAAACTCACTCTCTATTCTTAATGTATAATGATTGCATTTAATACATTAAAAATCTCAATACTCTACAATTTAAATTATTAAAATTACATTTGAATTGATTGGCCATTAATATATAAAAAAAAAATTATGTTAAATAAGATGTGAGGAGAAATTATTAAATGTTCACTGGAAAAAAAACAAAATAAAGAGTAAAAATAGAGAGTTTGTTACACTTGTTGGAGCGCATAAAAAGATTTACTCTCTAAATTTAAAGATACTCTTTATCATGCATAAGATGATCTTTATAAATAGAGTCTCTTGGAAATAGCTCTAAAAAGAGTTATCTACCACTAAACACCAAGTCAATATTCTATTACAAAAATAACTATATTGTAGAGCAAGCCGTTCAAAGCCAATGGCAACAAACGATATCTAGAAAGAGTCAAAGACAACATGGTGCAAACTTGGAGAAATATTAAATGATTGTAATGTTTTAAACAATATGCAGCACATTCCAGTTGCATTGTATCATATTAGATTTTCTACAAGTATAAACACTCACTCTTCAGAACCATCGACAGGTTCATTAATCAATTGAAGGAATTCTTGATGGTGCTCTTGTATTAGTCTCAAAAGTTGAGGATTTTGCTTTCCAAGCTCCTGAAGCATGGGCTGTAGGAGAAGAACTAGATTATAGCTTTAACATAAATAATTAATAAAATGTACCCAAAAAGGCAGAATAATATTGAATAACCTGTAAAATTTGTGGGTTAGCTTGAACCATTGAACGCAATGCCTGGAACTGGAGCCAAATAAGAAACTTGATTAGAAAAACTTCCCAACACTTGATGATTACAAGGACCTAAAGAAATTAATTAAGATAATATTTGAATACACGAGAGAACACAAAAAATAAGATAATTGAATTGAAATTAAAGAAAGAACCAATAACACATGGTGGCAAGAATTTCAGTCAAATGCAAAGCTTTGACACAAGATCTGAGTAAATGATTTGAGTTGATCCAAATGATATACAAAACGTAATCAGAATCCCACCTGTTGGTTGTTTCTTAGGAAATCAAGAGATCCAAGACCAGCAGCATCGGAACCAGAAAGGGCCTCCTGGAAAGTTTTAGGCACAGAAAATATGACCCATGGAAAAGATGAAATACATGTTATACAAGCAACCATAACATCATGACAAACCTGAGGAAACAAATTCAATGGAGATGAATTTGGTCCTGCTGAAACAGGTGCAGCAGGTGCTGCACCAGTTGCAGCAACAGAATCCAATGCAGTCTGAGCCACTGGCAGTGCAACTTCTGCACTTTCAGGGATCCCCTGATTAAAGACAAAAAAATAAATAAATCAGAGCCCATGGCTAACCTCTAAGATGAAGTGCAGGATCGGAAAGTGAATCAGAGCATACAGAATACAAATAATCCACTGCTCGCTCAGGATTGTTATAGGCAGCTCGCAGTGCACGTTTGACTGTCTCTTTGTCCCAACTACCACCACCCATATCCATTATTTGTTGAATAGTCTGTTCAAGATTATTGTTGGCAACTATGTTGGAAGCAGCCTCGGCATAAGTATCAGATGGGTCACTTCCACAATAAATAATGTTTTTATCAAATGCTTATGAAAACTCTTAGTACAGCACTTTGATTAATAGATATGTAAGAATATAGACCAATAATCAGAACGTTAAAATTACATATATGTTATAAACATACATTGCAATAGCAGCATCAGAAGCAGATGCAACACTCTTAGGGGCCCTATAAAACAGTATTTGCATTATCTAATGTGACTAAACAATTTAAGCAACATAAACACTATCACTAATTTTAATCTACAACTCACAATGCTGGTGGCAGAGCTTCAGGTGCAGATATAGGATTAGAAGTTGGGACAGCAGTAGATACAGGCTGTTAATAAAGATTAGGCATACGAAATCTCTCATCATACAGATAAAATTAAATGAATAGGCCTTGAAAGACAAGAAATGGTGCATTTCTAAACAATACCTGAGACGATGTGGAACCACCAGACCCCAAGTTTTTGCCCTGTACGGATAACAAATAAACAAAAGAAAGAAATAGTTAAATAGAGACACTACTACAAAATTCCAAGGTTCTACATTCCAAAACTACCATGAGAAAGTGTCAGGCAACCAAAAAAATAAAATAAAATAAAATAAAAAATGCCAGGATCAAATGTCGAAGAATAACACAAAACTTTGAACTATGAAAATGCAGAGTGCAATGCAATCTAAGATTCAAAGGGCTGATCAGGCTCTTACCTTGCTTAGCATTACCACTAGAAACCCATCTTCAGAGACTTTGTTTTCGGCCAACGTACTTTCATCTTTTAGTACTTTCCCATTATGGATCAACAATTGTTGACCACATGGATAATTGTCTTTGCCTTGTACATCCTCAATATTCTTCTTGACCGCCATAATCTAGTACAATAAAAATCCAAATCACAAATTAATCAACACACAGATGTAACAAAACGAGTTTAAATAATCTAGGAAGTCATGCCATTTTACAAAATTATAATTACATCTACAAATCCAAATCTTTATTCACAAAAAACAGAAATTTAACGATGTATATAGTTTTGATTCGAAATCCTACTTCTCGAAAAAATAGATTATAGGAGTCACCTAAATTATACAGCTACATTGCTCAGATTCTTTAGATTATAATTCATGAGGTTAAACTTCATAAGAATGTTATGCATCGCTAACTTAATTTGGTGCACTTGCATCTATTTTTGTTAAATATTAATGAACACTAAACTTTAACTTATAAGGATAAAAATGATGTAAGCACTCTTCTAATTTAACTAGTTGATAAGCCAATATTAGATTGTGCTGCTTCCTTGATAGGAGGAGGAAGTTATGGAAACTATAAAGATCTGGTCCCTAGTCTAGCCAATAAATAAGGGCACACATTGTGCTGTTTTATCGACAAAAAGGGCATTAGAAAAAGTCAGTTAAAGCCCATTTTTTTCGGAAGTAACAAGCCAATAAATTTGATTTCGCTTTTCGTATGGACAAGCTACCCGTTCCCACAAATTCAAGGGCATGAAATAGAGAGTATAATATGAACAGTAGAGCGACATAATTGTTTATATATGATGCTCCTAAAACCTAGTGTCAGCAAAAGCATCAAAAATCACATCATTGCTCGAGGGAATAACATTTATGAAGGCCTCTAAAGATCGATTTTATTGCTTCTGATAAAGCACTGGCCATTACAATCGAATCTTTTATGCAAATTCTGGATTATTCTAGGCCCCTGTTTGGTTTATATAAAAATTTGATTTTTAATAGATTTTGATATAAGTTGATTAAACGTCTGGTTGAAAGTTGTGGGACCCATGAAATTTGTCGTTGACAATAAGTTACAAAGAAAAATGAATTTTAGAAAATGAGGGCAAAACATGGGCTAAGTGTGTCTGAGCACATTATGAAAATGAGGAACATAGCTTCTAAACTCAAGTCCCTAAATGCTGAGGTTCATATATCATTCTTAGCAACTTTATTCTAAACTCTCACCCGAGGGGATAAGGACCTTCCAAAATTGCAACACACATAAGAAATTGGTCAATATATTTTCTAATTACGTCTGTTTCAGTGAAACAGAAACTAAACTACGCGAAAGTTAAAAGCAAATACATAGTAACACACTAAGGAAATTTCCAATAAATGTACTAGTCCCTCGTACATGACAAACAAGAGAACTCAATTCAATTTGTTGCTATAAAGTTGTTTCTTTTACAAGAAAACGAGGACACACAGAAAAACTACTATGAATATCAAAGGTAATCGACTTAATTTTTTTCTTTAATGGCGCCGCCCGACCACTGTCAAATAAAATTCTTACCCATGAATCGATGCAATAGCCCTAGCACAAAATCTTACAAAATTCAAAGAAATTACAAAAACAAAATTCAAAATTCAGACACTGAACATTAGTTTATCTAAAACATTAAGACCCAGATGCATACACAATTTCTTTTTAAAAAATCGCAACTGAATTACATAACAGTAAAAAATCAAAACTTTTACATTCAGACAGTTAAACAAAACACAACACACACAGAGATATGTATACAAACACACAGAGAAAAAGAGGTAACTAACGGTGTCATTGGGCTGAACCCTAATCTGGAAATGGCTTCCTTTGAGGGTTTTCACGGTGAGTTTCATATCGGCAAATTGCACAAATGCTTTATTTTTTTTTCCCCAAAAATATATGGCACACCAAACAAACCCTAGCACTTTTAGAGAATCTGGATCGAGAAATCGAGATGGAGAGAGTATAATGTACCAAGTGTAGCAGAAAATTGAGGGGGTTTCAATTTCAATTTATAGCTACAATGAACTCGTGTGGTGCACGTGATGGAAACATTTTTGGGGTGTGTTTGTGTCCCAATATATTTTGAAACAGTAGATTGATGGAGAATGTGTGTTAGGAAAAAAAAAAGCTATTGATGTGAAGAAAAATATTATTTTATTGAAAAATATGGTTAAAAATAAGTAGAAGAATGATAATGAAAATTTTAATGTGATTCAAACAGGGCTAAAAATATGTTGGACAAAATTAGAGAGTATATCACTTAAGGTAGCTCGTCGGCTCCACTTGTCGAAATTCGACTCAGACGACTCAAGTTCGTGTTGGGACGAGCCTAAGCCGAGCTTGTGAGCAACTCGTGGGCATGATTCATGAGTCCAAAATTCACGAGCCCACGATTCGTTAAAAAAAAGTGATAAAATATTGTTAACTTCAAACGAAAAAGAAGAAAAAAAAAAAACTTTAGCTCGTGTGCTCGGCTTGACTTTTGAGCTCAAGGCTTGGCCTTTGATAGGCTCTGCTTGTCTCACACGAGCCACAAGTTTAGCTCGTGCTATTAGGGTTAAGTTGGCTCGGTTCGATCTATTGACACCACTATATACCGCCCAAGTTTTGATGAATTAGACAATTGGGTTACCTGCCAAATTTTATTTTTGGACAAAAAAGTTTCATTTTAATTTATTTTATTTTTTAGATAAGGCAATCATGCTAAGTCACACATATTATTAAAAAAAGGAAGAAAAATAGTAGGCTTGAGCTAAAATTACAATTAAAATTATGCCATTGTGATTGCATTCTGCTTCTAATTGTTAGACCCCTCGTTTTTTTATCAGTTAGTGTGAAAATTAATTCGGGCATCTCCGAGCAATGAATATCAAAATATGTATCAACGATTACAATCTAAAGTTTTATGCCCTTTGTTTGAGAACCACTTTTGGAGAAAATGAGTTTTATAAGTCATTTTTCTCAAGAATGTGTTGTTAAAAGTACAAAAATATTTTGAATATATGTATAAAATTATTTTATTTGAAGAATGTGTTGTTGAAAATGAGTTTGAAGATAAATGAATTTTTAGAAAAAAGATTTTATTTAGGCCCTGTTTGATTGGACTATATTTTCCATGGAAATTTTCATTTTTACCTTTTTGCATGTTTGATTTACTAAATTTTCCATGGAATTGGTTTTCTACATTTTTTTTATTTTTGACGAAAAACCTTTTTAGGCAACCTTTTTTTTTTTGCAATGGAAACAAATTTTATCCCTTTAATGGACACTTTCCACCAAATTCCTTTCTTCCAATCAAACAGAACCTTAGAGAGTATGTAATTGAAAATGAATTTAAGGAATAATTAATATTTATAGAATGAAGCTCGAACATGAGCTATGTTTACCAATAGGAAAATAGTAAAATTAGACAACATTTTTTTTTAAAAAAAAAAAATCACAAATCTTTGCTAAATTATCATGTTGACATTGTAACATCAATCAATCACACAAATGATTTATCTGAACAACAATTGCTTAAATCCCGTTCTTGAATCTTGATGTTCAGCCCTATTTGATCCCCATTAAAATTCTCATTTTTATTTTTAATTTTCCCTCTTCTTTACAACCTCATATTTTTCATTAAAATAATATTATACGTAAATTAAAATTTTTTTATTTTTTTAACAACACATTCTCCATCAATCTACTATTCCAAAATATATTTTTTTCAAAATAATATCCATCAAACACACAATCTTCAAAGTTTCCAACCTTCAAATCTTTTACATTATTTTTTCCAAAGTATAATTGCAGTTCGTTAATGGGCACTTCAAGCACAAATCAAAAATCCAATTTTATTTTGGAACAAAACAAGAACAAGAGAACAATTCTCTTTGGGATAATTATATTGTCATCACAAAATTTATTAAGTGGACCACATTATATTTTCACCACAATTAAAACATAGTTTTAATAAATACACTACAATAGTGGCATGTTTGTTTCCAATTAAAATCAAATTTTAATCTCATACATACTATTTTTTCTTAATTATTTTTTCAAAGAGGAAGAAGAAAACTTGATTTCAACGAAATTGGTCATATCCAATTTCTAATTTCAGACCTTAAAATAGTAATTTGGAGGAATAATTAAATCATAGTTTCTTCATGGCCAATATAAATTATGGTTTATATTGACAATGCCAATCGTCAATATAAAGAATTGCATTTTGGGATTATAAGAGAGAACGAATTGGAAAAATAAATCACAAAGAATGATTAAATACATTGGAGTATACGTTCTCCATGTTGTTCCAGTAAGAAATTGCATTTTCGATTATAACAGATAATTGAAAAATAAAAAAGAATTCATAAAGAATTATTAAACAAATTGATGAATTCTTACGTGTTGTATCACAATGTAAGACTCGCAATTATAGAAAAGAAGAATATGAAAATAGGTTTATGTTTGTGGTGTGATTAATTAAAAGTATATTAAACTTAATTATGTAATTTTACTCTAGGCGATTTAAGTAAATAACAAAAAAAATTAAAAATTGAAATGCAGTTAATAAATTTTGTGGTAGTAATATAATATAATGAATTGCAATTTAGAGATGACTGTAAAATTTACAGCCCTCTAATGGCTGTACAAGTAGTTTTTTTGTAATATAATTACCCTTCTCTCTCTCAACATTCAATGTCCCTCATATTAGTCTAGACCTTGTTCCCAATTTGATTCAATTTCCACTTTTATCTTGTTCTTTTTCCACATGCAGTACTTGTGAATATTAATTATTATTGATGCAATTAAGTTATGAATTTTATTTGCTCCAATAATTATAATTCTAGTCTGCCCGGTATATTTATTATTTTTCCTTTATTCCATTAAAAGCATCTCACTATAAATTATATAAAAATCACGAAAGTTGTATAAATTAATTCTCTACAATTTATACCATCTTGATTCATGAACTATATGTATTATCCATCGAACTACAAATAATTAGATTAGATCAAAATGACTATTTTATCCTTCTAATTATTTTCACACTGTCGACTCGTATTTTTTTAAAAGGTTTTTTTGGTGATATAATCATGGAATCAATGCTTCGGGCATTCCAGAATACTGAGCTCAGATTTAAATTGATCTCTGAGGAAAACTCCGAAGTGGACTCATTTACCTATCAAATAATGTGATAAATTCCCTAGGCGAAAACTTGTTTATTGTTTCTTCTATTATTTCACAGCATACCAATATGATGATTATAAATGAATGATCTCACTTATTGATATGTCATAGAACATCAAGTTCACAAATAATAATAATTATCTCGTAACGGATTTAGGTAATCCATAGAATAGTCACTCGTGATTAGTTTGTTTACCACGATTTGCTATAAATTAATTAACACTTTACTTGCTCTAGTCCAACAATCTCCCACTTGTTCTAAAGTGTGTGCCATGTCTCATATTCTTATGCATTAGAAATAAGCCTCAAATAAGTACTTGGTAAGCTCATAGTAAATGGATCGAAGATGTTTTGTTTGAAACATTCATGCAGACCATTACATCCCCATCCAATGGACTACTTCTTTTAAGAGATGGTGTTTCCTTTCTATGATTCCTCTTTGATGGATTCTTGGTTCTTTTACCTGTTGTTTCTAGAGTATCTTCTTCAAACAATCTGACAGAATTACATTAATGTAATGAGCACAGCGTAATAGTATGATTGACAGGATTAGAAAAAAGCAATTCGAGCCCACCGACTTCACGATATTTTCTTAAAACGAATTTGCTACCTTCAAAGGTACTAGAGAAGTTTAGCAATCATTTTTTTAGGATAGAACGAATTTCGTCTCCTACGGAAGCAGCACGGCAATCTGCAGGAGTTTCAACGAACTCAATGAAGTGTATTCACTTTGAAAACAATATCAAAACGAGAGAAAGGGAGAATGAGATTCAATGCAGAGAATACAATGCAGAGAATATTTGCAGTGAAGATGGTGTAATTATTTTAGCAGTGGGCAGCAATTTATAGAATCGTTCGTGGCCATTCGAACATCCTTCAAGCCTCTTCAAAATAGTTGCCATGTTCAGACAAGTCCCAAAAAAATCTAACAGACACCATGGTTCTGTCAAAAGTCGGTTAACAGACCATCCAAAATTATTACCCGAAAATAAGCCCATTAATAAAAAAAAAAATTATTAAGTACTCAAGAATTTGATTAATTACAATTTGACCCAAAATTAAATAAATTTTGTCCAAAAAGATAATATAGTACAAGGACGCACACGAAGCAGACCGGATTGGGCTTGTTCACGTGCTCGTGCTAGTGCCGCGTCGAGTCCAGCCGAGCCGATCGACGGATGGCGATGATAGCGTGCGTATGAGGGGTTTGGACCGAATCTCATTGGATGCAGGTCTCCCCCCTTTCTAAAGACTATTGGTACCCCTTGAGGCCCAAACCCAATTTTTAAACTCACACAATATAAACCACACCAAAGTTTCCTAACTTTCCTATGTGGGACAAATGTTTGGTAATT
>CAIGRO010191383.1:0-11846 GCA_903798355.1 Fraxinus baroniana
ATCAATTTTTGTTTTATAACTAAAACTTTACTAAATTAAATAACGAAGTCAAATTAACATGTTTGAGAAGATTATGAGATTATGTAATTAGGAATTCCATTTTCACTTAGCTTGCTTAATTTCCATCTTATTCCAATTCATTTTGCCCATTTTTATATGTGCCACAATCAAATTAATCTAATGTAGCTAATGATCTCTTTCGAGTAACATTAATCATATTCATATTCCCGAACTTACTATATCTGTATGTAAATTCACACACATAAAATTGCTTTTACCTGCATGAATTTTATATATATTGCATCACCTATAATTATCTCTCAATTTCTTAAAATATCTATATTAATTATTGCACGAGCTAAAATCATACATTACCTCTCGATTTCATTCAATCAATTGGTGATCAAGCAACTGACGCATTAAACACACAATAATTAATTAACATATATAATATTGACACGGAGTCTTGGAATTTATTTAAAAAAAAATGAGTAAATCTTAAGCCATCATTCATCCCAACATGAAAAGTATTTAGCCACTTATAATTTCGAAATAAAACAAATCAATGTTAAAAGATCATCGGGTTTAATTACGATAAACAAGATATAAATCATCCAAGCTATTGTTGATCTTCGTCACACGAATCTCAACAATTGTTTTCGTTTCCTTTCTTGCGTAGTGTAAATCCCTCGGTAATTTGATAACGGTATGTGAATAATTTTCCAATTTGTTGCCAATGATCGATGATTTTGTTCGCATAAAAATCTGGAATATCTCTTTTTTCTCTTCTTCCTTCCTTCCTTCCTTCCGTCCCCTCTTCTTTATCCTATTAGGAGTCCCCTTTATGTTGACAATTCCTCTCCTTCTTTTCCAATTACAATTCTAATTGGTTTTGTCCCCTTCCAATTTTTGCCGCCAACTTCTTCCTATAAGAAAAAATTCCCTTGTTTCATGACACTTGATATTTGATTTCATCTCCAATTCATTGATTCAAGGCCCACTATTCTTCAACGCACATCACTTTAGTCCTTCACATTCTTAAAGTGTAAACGTTGATCCTAAAATTGCTTGTTTTATCCAAATTTCGTCCTTCTTAACCCAATCTTGAGTAACATAATCCAAAAAATACAAATAATTAAGTATCACGTTCACAATAATACTAACAAAAGCTACTTTTATTGGATTAGATAAGTGTAAATTTCACACTTATATATCAACACCCCCAAACTTGAACATTTATTCGTCCTCGAATAAGCATAATAGATACTTGACTAGAATCTAAACAATTATACTCAACTCGATATAAGCAATTCAATGTTTTTCTCAAAATGCACATCACGGTCACAAAGTTAATGAGACACAAAAATCAAAAATTATTTTATAACTCTACATATCGTATATTTAACCCTTGAGTGTGTGCGTTCATGCTAAACATTTTCAATTCCACTGATGCTACTGAAATCAAGTCATGTAATTTAACTTCCAAAGTGTCTTTTCCCAAACAAAACCAAATCCCAAGTATGTCAATATAAACTCTCATCACTCGTATTGCTCTCTTTGTATTTCACTTCCCCCAAAGGCAAACTAACAATGAGATATGGCTATTTTCATCAACTACTCAATCACCTTCCAATTCCTAATCGATGACCAAGACTTAGTTGGACAAATGTAGCACTTATAATTGTTTTGTTACTGCCTCAACACACTTTGGTGTGTTTACTGTTCTTTCTTTTTATTTTGTCCCTCTTCTGTTTTCGGGAACTTGGTTAATTTTTGAAGATAATTCTCATTCTACATTGTAGACAGCTTTTTTTCACGATAGATTATAACCTACCAAAACATTCCTAATGGACACTCATGCTAGAACGATATACTCTGAATTTGTGTCTAGTCAACAAATCATGATAGATTTTGGTTGTGGGACCTATTCAATCAATATTGGTTTCAACTGGGACCCGATCTCAGTTGGGGAATTTCAGGACACGGGATCTTGGAATACCACCGGGAAGTTCCTGTTTTGGAGTTCCAGAAACAGAGTAGTGGAGTTTGAATGTGTGAAGAAACCAATAGTGAATAATATGTTTTCTCCTTGGCACACGGATCTAATCAATAAAACTATCCAATCTCCAAGACTCGTGTGCCTACCTATACATCACAAAATATCTGAAAATATCATTAAAAGAATTGAAAAAAAATATATATATATTATCTTCAACATGTCCGTTCACATGCATATCAAAGCATAAACACGTGCACAATTTTATTAAATAGGTGACAATGAAATTTGAACTTGAAATGTTTATTGTGATACTAAGTTGAACAATTTAATCTAAAAGTTTAAACTATTATGTTTATACCATTTAAATTTTATTTCTAATAATAAGGGTCAAGTCATTTGGTTAGGTGGCTCAGCTCTGGCTAACGAAGTGGCTCGTGAAGATAATAGGATGTCAAACCTAAACCTTTGATGGTCACCTAAAGCCAAGGAAGTCAAGAAATAACTTGTCGGGTTCCTTGTCAGCTGGTCAGACTTCTGTTTAATTAAATACAGTTGAATAAAATGTTTATTCGAGCCATCTATGAGGCATCTCCCAGTCTCAGTATACAATCATTTTCCATCTTGAAAAAATTTCGAGTATGATTCATTTTAATCACAATGCTCTTGTGAGATTTTTGCCATGGCCCATAGGAAAGATATTTTGATCTCCAAGGGAATAAAGGCCATGGCCTTTTATTTGTCCTTTTTCTTCCTTTTTTCGTTGCTATAGACAAATATGTCTATTTTCAAGAAATTTGAATCTGGAGAAGATTTTTATGTATAACTTGAGTTAAAATATCTAACCTTAATTGAGAATTTGAGATTGCAGCTTAGTAATATTGGGGCACTTTATTTATATACGCTTTAAATTTAACGAAATATAAACATAAAAAAAGGGAAAGAAAGAGAAAAATAAAAATAAAATAAAAAAGAAGCTCTGAATAAATAATTTTAAATAAAATTCAATAACTTCCAAGTTCACAAATACAAAAAGAATTTAAAGAGAGAAAAATTATGACTACAACTTCCATGTGGCGCAGTCGTGATGGCAACCTAAATTAAGCGCCTGTTTGTTTATGCTTTTAGGCAGAATTCCAACCGTAGCCCATGGAATTGAGCCACAATGTTTGACTAGGTGTGGACCCCAATATTTTGCAAAAAGAAAAGGCAAAAAAATTGATTTTTTTTATTAAAAGAATTTGAAACAAACAGGCCCTAAGGAAGGTGTGGCGGTGCAAGGCCACCGGGCAAAAAATTGATCGTTTAGTAGGGCTTCTATTTTTATTTTTATTTTATGTACCTTTTTAACTTTTCAAAATTTTGCCAAAGTGAGCCCTAAGTACACACATTGTGTAACATGTCTATTGAAAATGTGAGATCTGCTTACCAGTTATGGGCATTTTTTAAAAGATCGATTTTGAATCATTTTAGTAACGATTTTTAAAATAATCCAACCTATGTTTGGGAGTTTAACATTTATCGGTTCTAAAAGTTTTGTAAAAAAACTTTCTCAAAAAGTTACCTTAAATCAGTCATTTAAAAACTATTTTAATCAAACAAAATACTTTTAAAAAATTAAATAGGTTCAAAATTAATTTTAAAATCTCATAAGCACCTTTTTAACTTTTCAAAATTTTGCCCAAGTGAGCCCTAAGTACACACATTGTGTAACATGTCCATTGAAAATGTGACATCTACTTGGGAGTTTCTGAATACCAGTTATGAGCATTTTTTAAAAGATCGATGTTGAATAATTTTAGTAACGATTTTTAAAACAATCCAACCTATGTTTGGGAGTTTATTATTTATCGGTTCTAAAAGTTTTTTAAAAAACTAAAATTACATATATGTCCCTTATTAAATTCAAATTATAGTTTCTTAAATGAAATTTTTTTATTCATAAGTGATATTTTACTTGTATGTAATTGTTTCACATATAAGTTAATATTTAACTTAAAAAACTAAATGAAGTTTAATATTTAATTAAAATTTTAAGTTAGTATTTTTACTTAAAAATAAACTTTACAATTATAAGTTAATTTTGTATTTTTAAATAATTTAATGTGAATTTTTTTACTTATAAAGTAACTTTTTTATATTTTGTAAGTGAGTTTTTATCTCAATAGTAGTATTTTTTTATAAAAAAAATATTTTACATAAATGTTTTTCTTTATCATATGACTAAAATTTTACTTATAAGTAATTTTTGAATTATAATATATTTTTTGTTATAAATAATTTTATTTAGTTAATATATTTTTATTTACAAGTTAGTTTTGAACAAAATATATTGGTTGAAAATAATTATTTTAGAGAGTAAAATTATAAAAAAATATGAGAAACGGACAAAATCTACTACTTTGGTGGGTTGAGAGAACTGGTCAAAATTACACTACACTGATTTTGTGTTATTTCAAAAATAATCCAAAATCGGTACCCAAAAAACTTACAAACGCCTATTTTTTTCAATCCCCTCATAAACGGTGCCACCCAATATCGATCAAAATGAGTGAAAAAAAAAATAAAAAAATAAAAAGCCTCACAAGCAAACACTAAAGGCCCTAGAGATTTCTTATTTTCAAATTTCTTGTGTATCATCAGTATATGTTATTATAATGACAGAATTGTTACATAATTTTAAGATTTGCGACATATGTTTGATTTTGCTAAAAGTCATATTTTGATTAAAATTGATGAAATGTATGGTCGTAAAGTTACGAGTCCCATTAAATGTTTGATTAACATTTACATGTTGTTTGAACACCATTTTTGTCAAAAAGAAAAAAAAAAATGCATTTTGAATAGTGTATTGGTGGGAAATGTTTTTAATTTGTTTGTAATATTATTTTATTGAAGAATGTGTGATTAAAATGGAATTAAAACACTATTAAAAAGTACATTTTTTTTTCAGAAGATGAGACTCGAACAAGGGCTTTATTTAAATTTTATCAATTTTTTTTTTTACAGAAATCAAACATGGGCTAAAATTGAATGACGTGGTTTCAGAAAATAATGGCCTAAATTATTGCAATTCTCGGTTTGACATCCAGCAGCATATCACGTGGGCGCAAAACCAGGGGGCTCCATCAGAAATATGCCAATAATAAAGTTGGCATTTTTGTCTTCATACAAGTAATACAAGTCAATGGTAATGTTCATACATTGGGCAAGCATTTACTTTGACAAAGTGGTCCTATAAAAACTTGCAAGTTAATCCAAAATTCATTTCAAAGCACAATTTGCATGAAATTTACAATTTTTATCAACTTTTTAATCACATATTTCATAATTTTTATCAAAATCTATTAAAAAAATGATTTTTAACTAAATCAAAATAGAGGCAAATATTTTAAAAAGGCACTCTTTTTGGTTAAAAAGCCGATGATATCTACTTGTCCAACAACGGTGACAGGTTAAGAATCAAAATACTTCGTTTTGAAGGTAGACCAGAAGTTGCAAAATCATTGTTATAAAAATTGACTAGCCCGTCCGGTCGAGCCGGAAAATCGGAGATCTGAACCCTTGATCGGGCCGGATAAATTAAATTGATAGAAATGCACTTGACTTGGTCAAAATCGAGATTTGACCGAGTTAACCCGTGATTTATCTGACTCGGTTGACCGGTTTGATTGGAATTTGAAATCCTTTTACAAAACTTTTTGGTCCAAAAGAATTAAACTTTGGACCTCTAAGAAAAATAATGAATTCTTCACCACTTAGAAGACAAAATATTTTAGTTTTACTTGTGTGCAATAACTTAGATCTAACTAATAAATAATTGATAACTTTTACAAAAATATTCTTTTAAAAACTTTGCTCCAACATTTTACTTTATTTTATAGACCTAAATAATTAGTAAAAAATAAATTAAAAATTTTAATTTTACCCATAAAAAGNTTATATCTAACTAATGAATCATTTATAATTTTTATAAAAATATTCTTTTAAAAAAATTTGGTACAATATTTTATTTTATTTTATAGACCTAAATAATTAGTGAAAATAAATTAAAATTTTTAATTTGCCCCTAAAAAAATTTGTACTTTATATATTTTTTTTTAGTTTTTTATATAATGACCCACCGGTTGAACTACCAGGTCACCGGTTGAATCACTAACTCATTGATCCGCTGCATTGTCCGGGTCAATATCTGGTCGAGTCTGACAACCATGTGCAAAATATACGGGACCGGTGTAGCAATTTTGCGCGTTTAAATGTTGAATCTAATCTTGGATTTGTATGAGAAATATGCTAAGCCAGTTTCTTGGAATATCCCTACAACATATTCACATCCAAGGGGACCATATGCATTATTCAAGGGGCTTCCACACACAGATTTATCTCTCTCTCTCTCTCTCTCTCTCTCTCTCTCCCTCCCCCCTTTGTACCATTCAATTTCCTCCTCTATAAATACGATGACAAGCCACATTCATCTCTAAAATTGAATCTCAATAATTTCATCAAGAATTAGAGAGGAAAGGAGAATATAGAAATGGCAGCTATGGTTGACGTGTGCCTGGAAAAGATCTTAAAGCTAAGAGCAAAAGTCAGAGCCCAAAATCCATTGATTCGGGCTGCAGCTAATGAAGTAGAAGAAAGAAAACGAAAGCAAGATTCGACTTCATCATCAGCCACCCTCAAGTCACCGGCCAACGCCCTAAGGGAGGAGTCGATGTCAGAAGCGACCGTGTTTATGCTCATGGACCGGTTTGCACCGTGTTGAAACTAAACGAGGAATCGATCTTTTTATGTATGTGTAAAGAGTATATATATGTATGTATCTTCTGTCAAGATCAAGAAATTAACATATTCCTGAATTTGATTGAATAAAAGAACTTTAATGGTCTCTACAACTTAATCTGTCACAGTTTAACAAATCTATGAAATCATGCCATGCTCATCTTATTCGACGAATACAAGGATATGTACATTTAAACTGGCTTATTTATTAATGCCGTAACGGGGGAAGAGACTACTTGCAGCTATTTCTGTTCGAAATTTATGTTGTGCTAGCCTCGATGCTCTCGACAGAATCTTCATTCATACTGAAGGCAAGTTTCTCCTCGTCCCACTTCAGAACCTCCCGACCATATCTAAGAGCGAGGTCAACACTATCAGCTTCCAGTCCTGTAACCGGTGCAACAAACAATTTGCGCCCAGTTAGGGAATTGAAAAGCCGTTTGAACTTCACAGCAATGTAGTGGAAAGCACGTTGAGCTAAAGGTGGGGTGGTGGTGTTGTGTGGATGAAGACTGATCAGGGGACTAAAATCCTGAAACCAGTCGCATTGTGATAGAGGAACTTGTTCGATTTTTTCTTCCAACAGGTCGAACTTGTTGAGTATCAGAATGAAATTCTTCTGGGCAAAGGATGGATGGGTGGCGATTCTCTCAAAGAGTTTCTTACTCGCCAACATCTTGTTCGTGCAAATTCCAGTTGAGTCTTCGTACAATTCATCATAATCGGTCAACGAAATGCAAAACATAACAAGGTTGACATCTTCAAACATCTCCAGCCACTTGCAGTTTCCTCCGAGGCTGTTTTCGTGAACTCTAATGAGTTGGTACCTGGATGTAAACAAGAAAAATGATAAGAACTCATAGCGGGTTGTTTCCAATTCGCATATTCAAAAATTTCATTACATACACAGAAGAATCAGTAGAATTACGGTATCCTTTACTATTTGAATCTTAAGAAAGAATTACACAAACATGGAAACAACTTCATAGGAAAGAATCCAAAAATTATGAAATTCACTTAAATTCTTGATCCCCATCATTTGACCAAGCTCGAATTCTTCCAAAAGTAAAGCATCCATTTGATAATGAATTATGCAAGATTAGCGAACTGACCTTAAAATGGGATCACTCTGATTATCAGATTCCATGTATGCATCCTGAGATAAAATGGGAAAAGAAAAATCCATGGATGCAACACCATTGGATGAAGCGATGCCCTCAGCATACAAAATATCCATTTCTGAAGGCTCATAGTTAATTCTTGAAATCTCAACAGCCTTCAAAAAGTCAATATAGCTTTTTAGTGTTAAAAAATGTATATAGTTCGTATCAACCTGACAAAGAGAGATGATGAATAACAACTTACCCGATCTAAGAAATAATTTGCGACTCTTGGTAGCTTATGCAGTTCATTTCTTCTTTTGTATGTGGCTTGAAAGGCTTCGTCATTCCATAACTTCTCAATTAATGGTGCGTACTCTCGAGTAGCAGCTGGGAAAACGGCCTCCAAATTGCCGGAAACCATAACTTGGAGAAGCCAATCGGAGAATGCTTTCAGTCTTGGATTAATGGAATAAATATTTTGTTCGTCAACCTCTTCAGATATCTCTGTTCCAAACCCAAAAGAAATGTAGGTCATAAATTTCGGCTCACTTTTCTATTGTGCATATTATCAATTATGCTTCTGAAAAGAACATCTAAACTATCAATTGCTCAAATCAAGTAATGATAACTGCCGACTAGTTTTTGGTGGCGGAAGAATTTATGTTTTTACCTGAAGGACCAGGTTGATCCATGTGTTGTCGTCTCCTCATTTCGATGGAATAATCTTCTTCGAATTGTTCACGACCCTCGAGGATGATACCGATATAACTGTATAAATTCCTTTGGATCATGAATTTGACATTTTCACGCTCATCATCTGAGAAAGGTACGCCATACAGAATTTTTGCCTGGAATCAAAAAAATAATTGAACAGATTCGTTATTCGTGTGAATGATCATCTATATTCTCATATATTAGGAAAGTCGAGTGAAAGTATTTTTTATTGCAAATGGAGTTTATCCCCCACAATATACAACTAACAGAATAATTTTTTTCTCTGTTGAACTTCAACAAATGCATTTCATTGTTTTTCAAATTAGTAACTTTAATCAAAAGGAAGAAAATAAAATTCAACAACGAACTACCTGTTTAAATATGGTACTTGTTCCCGAATGATCACCTCCGACTAGGAGAAATTTAGCTATTCTTTTCCGATCTAAGTTCTTTAAGTTAACTTCACCAGTATTATTGGCAACTTCTTCGCCACCAGGATTAGAAACATCAGAAGGAAACGGCAAAGACAGTGCTTTACATACTATCTTGACTTTTTTCTGAAAAATACATATGAATCCAAGAATTAAGGTGGGATTGAGGTTAATATCACTAAGACAAGGGAGAATTGACAGACAAATTTGTACTTACCTTATCCCATAATTTCCCCATCACGTAATTCATACCTTCATGCTGATACGACCCATCTGCAGTAACCCAAAAATGAGGGTTTCCTTCGCAGTGAATTCCTGCAATCTACAAAAATTTGACAAAATGCTGAGATTTCATTCATAGAAAACTACAAACATCAAGATACCGTAAATATCTAAAGCAAATAACCTTCAACATTTGGAGTTCTGGTTTTGTGATCTCCCGACTATTTATCAATACGTTCGTTTTTCCATTGCTAGCATCTCGCCTAATTTGATTACCACCAACCTTAAGTTGGGAAGTGATAATCTGGCTCGGTTTCTCTCCTACCTGTTCAGTCGAACCAAATCATTTTTGTCATTCCTTATCTTAATTTCGAATCATACATTGTTAAATTTCACAAGATCATGTAACAAGACAATACTCAGTTACTCACCTTTCCCCAGAATCCCGATACCTTGTCGTACCAAAACCTTCCCGGTCGCAGCTTCTTTGGTGGATTCGGGCAGCTTTGCAAAGAAACCAACTCTTCAATAGTAAGAGGCTTTTCATTTATACATACAAGATGAGGTGGTAACTGATTTACTTCACAAGAATACTCGGATATCATAATGTGCTTAATGGCTTCGTCAATGAGGATTCTCTTCAGTAGTCGAGAAGTTTTTCCTAATGATCCTCGCCTCGACTCATCAATCCGATAACCAATGCAAGTAATACATTTTCTTCCCTCCGGCATTGATCCCATTGCTCTGATCACACACTTACTGCAATACTTAGCTCGACAGACAATGCAAACTTCCTTGTCCGCGAATCGGCTCTTCCTATGACATCGATGGCACGACCCTTTCACCTCATCCGATACCACCGGCCTCTCCGGGAAGACTATCTGCGGTTCGTGATCACTTCCATCAGAATTTACATCACTCTGTGTAAATTCATGAAAATCCACTACCGGTGGTCTAATGTGTGGGCCAGGAGCGTCAGCTTCATCTTCGCAATCTCTAAGTTCCACTTCTTCCGATGAAGAAATTTCCGGCAAATCCGCTGTTGATTTACCGTAATTGTAATCTACTCTTGCCTTGCAGTTGTCATCTATATCCTCAACATCGGAGCTTCCTGATAACTGATTCGAATCACCTCGCCCTTCTGAAAATCCTAATGTGCCGGAACTGCTAGAATTTTCATCCCCAACCTCTAGTTTTCTCGAAAAAATCTCTTCAGAACTCCCAATTTTACCCAATTGTACAGCAGAAACCGGAGATTTAGTTGAAAATTTCTTCTCGGAGGGTTTCCTCTTGACAATCGGCTGAATAATCGGAAGCGACAAATTACTTAACACCTTAGCAGCCACGGCGGCAGTCGGAATCCGGCGAACATCGATCGGAACTACCTGGGGAATATCATGGTTGACTGGAGGACCACTGTACTCCATGGCAAAGGAGTATTCCACACTGTAATCATCATCACATTCATTACTTCTGGATGTCGAAGTTGAACCAGGTAAAAAACTTCTCAAAACACTCGTCATTTTAACAAAAACCCACCTGAAATCTTGGGAAAACCTAATAAAAAAACACAATATTTTTTTCTTGGATCATATACTTAGAACAAAACCGTGATCTTGATTTGTGATTGAAGGGGGAAAAAAAAACAGAATGGTATTAATAAGTGAAAATGGAGAAGACTTCGAAACGTGGAAGACTGATTCTTCGTTGAAGAAAAACAACATTCAGACCTGTTAGTCTTGAGTCTTTGATCAACGGATTCAACGCGTTTACAANCTTGAGTCTTTGATCAACGGATTCAACGCGTTTACAAGAAAATTTCGAGAAAGTTGTGATAAATAGAGAGAAATTCAAGATTTAAATAATGGAGCAGGACTGACTTCCACAATGTATCAATATATTATTCAATTCCAAACGAGAACGCAGCTAGTACAATATTTTTCAATTTTGCTACCGGTTTATCTTGATCTAAACAGTGACTTATCGAATTTACATTTGATACAATCTCACGTTGTTTTTCTGATTTCACATGTTATAATACTTTCACATTATCAATTTTTCAACCAAATTGTACAAATAATTTAATTCAAATATTTTTTGTTAAGTATACACCCCGAATGATTATCGTAGACTTGAAAATTTCCATCTTTGTCAGTCAAGGATTGGACCGGCCTTATGGAAAGTTTAATTAATTTAAAATTATTTAAAGCTGAGCAAACACTGTAAATATATGTTTTCGCCACCTAGGCAAACAGACAGGCTGCAAGCTTACTCACGGGTTCTATTCATCTCTACTCGATCCATAGATCACTCAAGCTTATATTGTAACGTCGTAAATTTTATTTAAATCAAGGCGCTACTTAAATCGAAATATTCTGTAAATAATTTCCTCAATAATTGTCAAAATGCGTAAATATTTATTTTTTTCAAAAACTATAACAAATTAACATTAAATGAGGAAACATCATTTGAATAATTTACTCATCCAAGAGTCAATGCCAAATATAAAAAGTAAAGTGTCACAATTTGCAAAAAGATTCTAAAATTTAGATTAAATTGACGAACTGAAAACCGGCTAATAAAATACTTGTTTTCAAA
>CAIGRO010191414.1:0-12512 GCA_903798355.1 Fraxinus baroniana
TGGTTGTCTATCAAACACAACCTTATATTTGTCTATTGTCATGTTGGATTAAGAGTTGATTAAATTATTCAAACAAATTATAAATTTCTATGAGATTACTGATTAATATCTCTACTTAAAAATAAAATAAAATTAATGCCCAATTTTTCTATATTTGGTGAATAAAAAAAGGAAAGGTGCTAGACGTATAACATCAGCTGACAACCTCTCACACATAAGGTGGATGGGGTAATAATTTTTTTGTTTTTTTAAACACAATGGGACCCGCCACTGTGGAGTGTTGTCAATCAACGTTGTGAACCAGTATTTGTAAAAAAAGGTGTGTAGATAGAGGAATGAGATGTACACGTTGCTTATCCAAATGTTCTTATTACAGACATGTTGGTCCCACGTGGGTTGACATGAGTGGTCGAAATCTGCCTCCTTCAGATTCACGTCATCTCCCAACTTATCCACGCCTTATTCACTCTTTTCCAATCTTTTTATTCTTTTTTCTTAAATTTATCAATTACTTTGTTTCATTTTTTTTATTTACATATGGACACGTCATGAGTTCTTTTTTATTTTTTTTGGAAGAAGTTTGTTTTTTTTTTCCCCGACCAGCTGAAGCATATCATAATTAATTTTTCTATATGATTTTTGGAAACAAAAATAATATTAAATTCAACACTACTGATAATAAATAACATTATTTTTGTAAAACTACTTAGTGCGGAATATATTGCGGAGAAGCTTATTAGATGTGACTATAATTCTTAATTTAGTAGTGACGTGACATCGGGGCTGCGCTCTTTTGTAAAACACGCTACTGCTATATTGTGTTGAAATTTTAGGCATAATCAAATTTTTGATTATTCTACATTCTTCTTAGAAAGCGAAAGCGTTGACCTTAGTTGTATCATTAAACCTTTGTGTTATGCCTCTAAAAAAACCACTTCCCTAAGTAAAAAAATGAAGTTTGATTTTTGTCTAGGATGGTTTTAGTTATAATTTATTGATAAATTGTTATCTGTTATGTGATAAAATTAAATAAATACTTTTTAAAAAATTATTTTGGGAAAAGAAAATAAAGCCATGTTCGGTATAACTTAAAATTCAATTAAAGAAAATATTTTGGGAAAAGAAAATAAAGCCATGTTCGGTATAACTTAAAATTATTTTGGGAAAAGAAAATAAAGCCATGTTCGGTATAACTTAAAATTGAAAATATGGCCGTTATTCGATCTCACTCGTCTAATAAAAATCAATAATAACGGCTAATTTTCAATTTTAATCTCTACCGAACACGACTAATCTTAATTTCTTGAAAACTAATTTTTAATTACAACTGTCTTGATTTGTCAAAAGTTAACTTCACAAATTATTCTTTTACCAAGACGAATAACTTAACTTATTCACGGCAGAATTTCATTAACGATTGTTGATGACTACTGGCTCTTTGATTGTTCAATTTATGCCACGTTTGAGATACATCATCTTCTAAATGGATGACATTTATTTCCTATATTATGCAATACGGCAATATTTTCACATTCATTCAAATAATTTTTTAACTGTATCTTTTATTTAATTTCTATTTGACCCCCATTTTTTAAAATTCATTTGAACTCTAACTCATTTTCAATTACATATTATATGTGACCTACAATATTAGTCCTTTCCAACCATAACTTCATCAACTTTTATTAAAATTATATAAAAATCTTATTTTTAACAAAACTAAACAGGGGCTTAATACAATGCGTGCATGAATTACTTACAGGGCATGTTTGGTAAAGTGCTAGCAACGGCTTTTATGTAAGTTTTGTCGAGTAAAACGTTTAGAGTTTGTTACGACGAGGCAAGCATGCAGTAGCCAACTAAGAAAATAGCAAGAAGTCACTCAAGACTCGCAGTCCACATCACTTTGTCTTCCTAAGCCTAGCCCAGGTGAATAGACATGAAGAAGGCCGAAATGATTTGGCCCATCAGCCGAAGCGATTGTAGAAGCCAAACTTCCATATTCGAAAAGAGGTCCCACAATTGGTTGCGTCACATTTTCATAGCGACAACCCTTATCTCATAGGGCTTCTTCTATGATAAAACTTCAGCTTGAAGATTTTTCATACAAGATCTACTATACGCCTGATAGATTTGACAGCTCTGCAACGAAGTTGTCAATTAACTTTTTAGTCCACAAACCTATGGCATACGGTGGTCACTTTTCCTATCATTTAATGTCACATTAAACCTAGAACAACAGGGATTGTGGTTGATCTGTAACCGTTAGGATTAGATCGTATGTCATACGTCCAACGAGCATCACCGTTTTATCTTTATATATAAGCTCAAACTATGTGTCTTTCAACGTTAATGCAATTTTACACTTTACACAATAATGTTGTTTAGTACATTCTCTTCAACCCTAGATCCAAATATTCTTGCTCTCATTCATTATTCATCCTACACTCAAATAATACATTTCGATCATTGATTGATTTGAGCTTTGGAATGCCCATGATCGCCTTCCCCAGTGTCGAAGGGCTATGTGCAGCTATCATTTGTTCAAGTGCGCAAGAACTTGACTCTTAGATGAAAGTGATGTTNTTCGATCATTGATTGATTTGAGCTTTGGAATGCCCATGATCGCCTTCCCCAGTGTCGAAGGGCTATGTGCAGCTATCATTTGTTCAAGTGCGCAAGAACTTGACTCTTAGATGAAAGTGATGTTCTGTTGACCACGTGCTCTTGCTGGATTTCCAGGTCAACAAAGTTCACTCACTAAGAATGTGCGTTCATTTCTACCTAGTTACTTGCGTTATGTTATTGTTCACAAGATAACATTTTAACATAGTTTCAGAAATCACTTATTTCCGTCTTATCTCATTCTATCTATGAGTAAAAGTACTATAAAAAAGGACATCCCTATTTTTCAAAGAGGTAAAGATACCGTGATTAAGGCGGCAAATAACTATATAATAAAATTGGTAGTCTGGTGGAACAACTCGAAGATGGGTTAAGTCTAATGCCAACATTTGTCATGAAGAGCTAGGAGTTTGAAAAATCTTACTGCCTTAGTGGGTCATACCTCTCAGAATTTGAAAGATTATTCATGAATAAGTTATATGCAATACATTTTGCGCTAGCTAGGTGTGCAAAATGCAAATGTACCAACACCAAACTAAGTTGTTCCATCTTAAAAATGTGTAACAATACAATACCTTTAATTAGGTCTAGACTCGTACAGTCTTATGTCAAACTCAAACTCACGGGAGTGTTACGGTATGTCAAACGAAGTCGAAATATTGCATTCTTAATGCCATTTCAAAGTGCTCACGACCTACTTTCTCCCCTCACTAACGGCGTGCAAAACGGCCAACCGTAGCAAAAGTTACCACTGACCACTCGTCGAAGTAGGCCGTTCCAAAATATATAAACTATTTTCCACTGACCACTTGGCGCGCAGGAGAACGATACTGAACAATACAATACCTTTAATTAGGTCTAGACTCGTACAGTCTTATGTCAAACTCAAACTCAAGCTCCAAGATATCACTTATCATTAGATCAATGCTATATCGTCTAATTATCTACACTTCATCTTGTGCCACGAAATCGGTGTATCAATTTTCCTTTTTATTTTTATTTTTCTGAAATATGAACAAGAGAATACTCAATTGAATTCACATCTGATTAGGTAATGTATTGACAATTCATTTGTTACCAGAAATTGTTGTTTTGTGCGTAGAATCAGCAGAAAAAAGGCAAACGAGAGGGGTAAAAAAAGGAATCCACAAAGTATGCGTAAAAATGGCGAGTAAAAACAAACAACAGTAACTGAACCTCTGTTAATGCTGAATCATAGATTTGACCTTCAGTGGTTAGCTCATCCAAGACAAACCCAGAATTTGCTGTTTAGTGCAAAAGAAATCCCCACTCTCGCCAGCAGCGCGTGATTATACGCACAACTAATCAACATTTCATTTCTAACTAGTTCAAATTTTTATCTGACAAATTAACTACCAATTGGAAATAACTGCATTATGTTCAAACAACATCAATATTAGGGAAATTACTTTCAAATTATATTTCATTTTAACAAGTTGATTGCTCACATATAATAAATATTAATTGTTTTTATAACAAACCCGCTAAAATTAGAGTGGATTATTTTATTGCGTTAAAATCTAATACTAATCAAAGTTAGTTGTTCATTCTCAACGAAATTAACTGCTTTTAAAACAAACACACCAAAATTAGTGAGTGAATAAAATTCTATCTTGATGCCTATCGAAATTAATGGTTCACTCGCAACAAAATTAAAAACAACTCAATCAAAATTAGAAATGAATTACCATATTACTTTCAAATTCTCTCAGAAGTTGGTTGTTCGAGTGCAACAAATTTAACTACTTTTAAAACAAATTCATTAAAATCAAAGATGAGTTAATTGTATTATGTTCAAATTCTATCTTTAAATTATCTTAAATTAGTTATCTCTTGGAGCAAAATTAACAACATAGCAAGTGAAAAAATCGACTCGACAACAAAGGGAAAGTTTGGTAGCACTTGAAAGAAGTCATTGAAATATTCTTTAGAACATGCTTAGGGGCGAGTAATCTGGAAGAAGATAGGATCAAATAAAGGATGAGAATTATTAATATATATTTTCAATCGAAGTTCAAGTATTAGGTAGCTATTTGGAGAGGAATTCAATTGGTGGGTTGAGGGAGATGGGAAACGACGTCGTAATTATCACGGAGAATAGATCCCGGGGGTGGGTGGAGGGGGACGACGTATGTGGGAATCTGGTCAACTCTGTTTGACCATGTTCTCTAGGTAAATAAAGACAAAACCGAAACAGAAATGGTAATATTGTAAATTTGTATAAATCTCATTTAATTAATTTAATTTTCGGCCATGTCGCTGTTATTGTTGTCTTCTTTTTACTTCCCTCTCCCTTATATATAAAGCTTCAACTTCTCTTTATCTTCTTCGAGATAGAAAGAAAAGAAGAGACACACAAACACGCAGGCTCCAAAAACCAAACGTTAAGAACAATATATATAGAGAGTGAGGGATGAGAACAAGGAGAGGGCAGTGTTATCCTAAAGTGAGTATGTGTATTGAAACTGATAATATTGCGTTGAAGAGAAGAGTGGAGTTTGGTAAAGAGCAAAGGGGTTGCCGGAAAAGACTGAAGGTCTCGCCGGACCTCGCCGGAAAGTGTGATTTCTTCGATGCCTTGCCAGACGATCTTGTCCTTTCTGTTTTGTGCAAACTCAGTTCCACCGCTGGATGCCCTGCAGATTTCACCAACGTTTTGATAACGTATGTCAAATTTTCAGTTTTTTTTTTTTATATAATTTGATTTGTGGGCATAGATTTCTGTAAGCATTTTCTTAGCCAAAAGGTTGATTTTTGATTGAACAGATGCAAAAGGTTAAATGGGTTGGGTCTCCATTCGCTGGTTTTATCCAAAGCTTCCAAGAAAATGTTAGCGGTGAAAGCCAAAAATTGGTCTGAGCCGGCTCACCGATTCCTCAAACTCTGTGCCGATTCCGGAAATGTTGATGCCTGTTACACTCTTGGCATGGTAAATATATTTATGAAGCATTTAATTTAATGAAAATTCTTTTGGATAGATTGCATTTAATGGAAGCAAATTAGAATATTAACTGGCAATAATATTATTGGACACAGATTCGATTCTACTGTTTGCAAAATCGAGGAAGCGGAGCATCTTTAATGGCTAAGGCGGCGATTAGCTGTCACGCGCCAGCTCTTTACTCCCTTGCCGTTATCCAGTTTAACGGCAGCGGCGGTTCAAAGAATGACAAGGACCTCCGAGCCGGTGTGGCGCTTTGTGCACGCGCCGCCTTCCTGGGGCATATCGACGCGCTGAGAGAACTTGGTCACTGCCTGCAAGACGGTTACGGCGTCAAGCAAAACATAGCGGAAGGACGACGATTTCTGGTCCAGGCCAACGCCCGTGAATTAGCCACCGTTTTAGCCGCGACCCCATCGGTGGCTCTGGCTTCCAGTTCGTGGCTGACGTGGAACCCTGTTGAACATCACCGCCACCTGATTGGCGCTGGATGTCCTCTGTTGAGTGATTTCGGATGCAATATTCCGGCGCCGGAGCCTCACCCGGCAAGCCGGTTCTTATCTGATTGGTTTTCAATTCGGGGCCGGAATCTGTGTCCAGGGCTCCGTTTGTGTTCTCATTTGGGCTGCGGGAGACCGGAGACCCGACGGCATGAATTTCGGCGGTGTTCTGCATGCGGAGCAGTGAACTATTGCTCACGTGCTTGCCAGGCGCTCGACTGGAAATTGCGCCACAAAGTGGAGTGCGCACCCGTGGAGAGGTGGGCTGAAGAAGAAGCTGAAAATGAACCTAACGGCAACTTCAACGGCGATGAGGCAATGATGGAGAGTTGAGTTTGACGGTAAGAGTGATGATAACAGCAGAGGTATTTGGAAAAGAATTAGATATACTGGAGGATGAAAAGAGAGAATAGAAAAGATTTGAGGTTAAATTTTTGGGGAAGAAATATAATTTTAAACTTTTTATGTGGTCTGGTCTGTCAATGTTCTTTTTTTAGCATATAGACTTTAATTCAGCCTAAGTTTACCGTTAAAAATGCCTCCTTTATCTGTTTTGTTTAGCAGAGCGGATACAACATTGTAATTTGTACATGAGTGAGAAAAGAAAGAAAAAAGAAAAAAAAATGAATTAATTCATTATATTGTCTTAATATAACATATAATAGACATAAGTTCATTTCCAGGGGCGGGGCGGGGCGGGGCGGGGCGGGGCATTTTCAGGGAGAATTGATATCAAATAACGAAACTATTCCAATCGTTCCGGTTTGAATTGAATTTCCATCACAAAATTAATTCAGAGCCTGTTTGGTAGAGATTAAAATCAGATTAAAATTGAAAAACTAGCCGTTATTGTTGACTTTTATTAAACGGATGTGACCCAATAACGGTCATATTTTTAATTTTATTGAATTTTAATTGTTACCAAACAGGCTCTCAAATTATATTAATGCAATTTTACACATACCCAACATCAAAATAATAAGCCTCATACAAGGCTAACAACAAAATTTCGAAAGACCAGGTTTTAAATTTGAAGAATTGGTAAAGCCTCTATTGTGTGTTTTAATTGTGTTCGTTATGGTGTAAAAAAAGGATGGTTGGGGTTAATTTGTCCATGTGCATGTGGCCAGCAAAAAAATCGATCTAAACAGAAAAACCGACCCAACTTAGAGTTTGTTTCACAAGGTATTTAGTCAATTTTCGAGTTAGCTTGAATCCAATTTGAAAACCTTGATTCACTGGTCAATTTTAAAAAGTAAAAAATGATTCAATAGTAAAGTACTATGAAAGCGACAATATGATCTGAACTGAATCAAACCGACACGGTTTAGATTTTCACCCAACCCAAACTATTGATTCGATTGTTGGTTGAACCCCACCCAACTCAATATATGTCTACACCTATATGTGCAACAGTTTCAATGTTACAAAATAAATGGGTTAGAACAAATTCTTGGTTCTAGGTACTAAAATTGTTTAAAGGTGATTTGATTGCTGGTCGAACCCTAACGACCTCAATATGTATATATCCCTGTAAGTGCACCAGTTTCAATATTACAAAATAAATTGGTTAGAACAAGTTCTTGGTTTTAGGTACTAAAATCATTTAAAGTTTAAATAGAACTTAAATGATTCTGGTTCGGCTTGCCCACATCTGAATCCATTAATGCAAATCAACCAAGGTGTTCAGCGTGATCTTCAATTCTTACAAAACATAATGTTGATAGAATAACATATAAATTACCATTTATTTTATGAAATCGAATCTCTCTAATGAGAATACATATTTACGACCAATTGGTTAATAGCCGATCACTTTACTATCGAGCTATCAAGGAACGAGATTAAATAATCAAATATGCATTGAGTGTTTCAATAAGCATGGAAATTTATGTTTTAATTTACTTATTTGATACATAAGATGATGGGCTTTCCCTTGTATTGTAATCTTGAAGGGTGAATCTTCTTTGTGTTGGCTTGGGAGCAAATGATAAGTGGGTGTTCATTTTGCTGTACCTTTTTCCTACCAAAGATTGACAGTATCACATGAAATGTGGGTCATGCATGAGAATTAATTTTCTTTGAAGTAATTGTACTATGGCTTCCAAAACTTGTACATGCAAGTCAGTACTATTAGGTGAAGAGATGGGTTGTGAAATGTGAATAACCAACCATATTAATGGGCGGTTTTACTTTTGCCTTAACTTTATGGTAAAGAATAGGATTTAAAGAACTTGAACTTGAAACTCATATTTTAAACCAATAATCAATCCACCATTAATGACTCGACGAAAATAAGAAAAAGAAACACGTCAAATATTCATCTAGTAACTCGCCAAATATGACAAGATACTGAGATGTGTTTAAGAAAAATAAACATTTGAAATATTTGTGTTAAGAATCTACAAATAGAAACGAGATATGAGTAGGTAATATAAAGAAATAGATACACGTGAGATGTTTATCTAATCTTATCAAATCTAGAATACATATTCATTTCTCAACTTTAATAACATTAACCAGAATTAGTTCGCAATAAATGAAATTATTTATGAATTTAAATGTAGGGTAGGTAAAGGTGACATATAGGTAGCAAGAAGGGATCCTAGGTTAGTCATATAGAAGAACATTGTTCTTTTAACTTTTGTGTTTTATATTGGTCAAAAAATGGGAGACAATAAGAGATTGTACAATGGGAAAACAAAAAGGAATGGGCTGAAAATGGGAATAAAGGCAAAAGAATTGTTGGTGGATATTAAAGTGCATTGTCAAAGTGGATTTCAAGGATAATTTTTTGCCAAAAAAAATATGAAATTTAATACATACAAGTAATTGGAGAAATGTATTATTTATTCTTTCTTTCGTAATTCGGGGAAATGGCACAATCACTTTACAATCTATTGATTGCAATAGGCTTGTCATCAACCTTTCATGAATGCACAATTAATTTCAAAACGATGAGAAATAGTTAATTTTTCATAAAATCATCACGTGACTCGTAAAAAAGCTTCACTTCAAATTTGTAGACATCGTTTCAAGTTAAGAAATAAGACCTAGCTAGTTAGTTTTATGAAGTCGAACGTGTGAGAATCACTTAATGAGTTAATAAAGATTTAGACGATTTTGTTGTCACAGATTGATTACAAATTTGTTCAGTTTTAAATGTTAGATTAGAAGCCCAATCACTATGTTTTAAGGACCAATGGAGTAATTTATTTATTTATTTTTTCTAAAATCATTTTTATCAACAAATCAGAACTCAAACCTAGGAAGAGAATTAGGTGGTCCAAATTAAAGCCCAATCCATTTAAAGCTGTTTCTGTTGGTTGGAACTTCATCTAATTGGTGCAAAAAATGGGTCAACGGTGTTTACTATATTCCCAACTCCTACGGTTTTCTGCAATTGAGGAAAATCCTAAATTTGATCCAACTAATTATACCAGAATTGAAGCCAAATTTGTAACTTTAAGTAAATTTCACTAATACTCAATTCTTATTTCTTCTTTCTTCTTCTTCCTAAAAAAAGTACTTCTTGATAGTAAAGTGGAGAGGTTGTTGGTTTTTGAATTAATACCTTAAATAGTCACTGAACTTTACCCAAAAGCTCATAGGAGGTCACCGAACTTCAAAACTTCCCTAATTAGTCACCGAACTTTGCAAAAAGTTCCTAGAGAGTCATTGAACTTCAAAACTTCTCTAAATAGTCACTGAACATTGTCAAAAGTTCCCAGGATCTCATTGAACTTTGCAAATTGGGACCCCATACATCAATTATTTAGTGACCCCTATGAACTTTTTATAAAGTTGAGTGACTATCTAGGGAAGTTTTGAAGTTTAGTGATCGCTAGACAATTTTTGCAGTTTAGTGATTATTTAGGGAAGTTATGAAGTTTGGTGACCTCCGGGGAACTTTTAGCAAAGTTCAATGACTATTTAGGGTATTAACCTGTTGGTTTTTCAAGAATATATATTTTCAATTCGGACGAAAGAGACACGGGCAAGAGGGAAAGTTTTAGTTGTCACAATTTAAATTTGTTTGTCAAATTTGTTAATTAATTAGGTGGAATTTTAATATAAGGTTAATTTTTCAAAATGCCAAAAGTACTTTCACTACAATATAGTAACAAGTGAATATTGAAATTCAACCAAGTAACTTTAATAATATTCAAAATTAACATATAATTTAGAAAACCTATATAATTAATGTTATCGAAATTAATAATTTTAAAAATTAATTAACACGTTATGATAGGGGAAATAATTTGGTAAAAAGAAGTAAAGAAGTGCAATATGATTACACCATTCCCAAATAAGAGCAGCCGAAGTTCTTTAATGCATGTGTTGTAAAATTAATGTCCAGTGGACGTCTCACCAGAAAAAAACAGTTACTCCTTAATGTTAATGGTGTATGTTGGAGTTGGAAGTGATTAAGAAAGAGAGAACACAGAAGTATAAATAAATATTTATTTCATATTTAATCTATAACTTTTGTAATGTCCCTAACCCTTTTTTTTTTTTTTACTGTCAACTAATTACCGCAGTTTGATTTCTGTCCAATTATATTGTTAGCGTGTTTTTGGAACGATTGACAAATAGTATGTATTTGTCATTTTTTTGCTTGTTTAAAATTATGAGGGTCAAAAATGTTATTTATGTCCTCATTGCAGATATTTTGGACGGAAACGTTCATAATGTGTTAATTCATACAAGGTTAATCGAAATCTTAATTACATGCAATTAAAAAAATGCACGGAGTGTGAGTATAATTATTCATTCGTAATTCAAGTAAATATGACCTCATTTAGCTAATATATCTTAAAAACGGATGTATAAATCAATTTCTCTTCTATATATAAAATGGCTATGAAACGGACCCTTAACAGAAATTAACAGAAATTGTTCTTCCACATTTTTCACTGTTAACTCCGTTAAGGAGTTGTGCCCGTTTATCTTCTGGGAAGCCAAGAGGCATTGAATGGGTCTATGAAAATTCCATCAATATTACCAGATCGAGGGGACCATCCCATTCCAAATTCCAATCGTTCCATCTGGTGCAGAATATTTAGTTCGTTGTGGTGGCCGGTGCGGTGGAGGAGGAGCTGAAGCTCGAGATCGATGACTTCAAGTTTAAGGTCGATTCCTTAACCCTTTCCTTTTCATTAACGGTTCTTCGATTGTTTATTAACGGTTCTTCCTTCGAATATGCATAATCCAGCCGAATATATAGAGATTTCTTTATACGAAAGAATTCATAATCGTGTTTAAAGGTCCAGTTGACTCTACTTTTTGAATTTATTTTTGAGCATTCACACATTAGAGAATTATATATAAACATGGATATATTCATTCAGAATCATATTACAATAAAATCTTTTTCAGATTCCAAAAGGGTTTTACATTTCTGGTGAGTGATTTATGATTATTTATGTAGAAACCCGAGATGATTATGGGTGTAATTATAATTGCAAAGGTTTTAATTTTAACTTTTTGGTGTTGATTGGTATTCATGGTTGAGTCAAATTTGTTGGGTCAAACTTTAGCTTTTAGTTTGATTAATATTGGTCTTTATCAATAATTGCGGTATCAATTTTTAGGAAGCATTTCTTTGGAATTATGTATTGCTTAATAAAAAATAAAACAACTAAACTTGGTGCAGACATTTCTGTGGATGAATTGATGGATCAAATCTTTTGAGTTTCAATTATATTTTGCAATTGACGCAAGTTTTTGTAATTTTTTTGGGGTTTTGAAATCTTCGTTATGGTTGCTTTTTTCAGCTTGGGAAGAAATGGCATTTCCTACCATTGATGCATGTGGCTACTTTTTTTTTGTAAGGCTAGCTTCATTTGGTACATTTCTCTCCGACTATTAACTTCTCTCTTGGTCCATCTGCTTACCCTTTTTTTTTCTGGGCTTTCTTTCTCTTTGTATTGCGGTGATGCTTGGTCTCATCCTATTTCCTTGGATCGTCATAACAACTGAGGTAGAAAGCATATTCCATTTGCAATGCATATGTAGTCATATTTTAATTCCCAAAAATTTAACATTCATGTGTTAGGATCAATTATTAAAATAGAAAAAAAAAATGAAATTTGAAATGTGTATCCCTGGACATGGAAAATGAAAATACACATACATACAAGCACATCATAGATTCTAGAAAAAGGATAAAAATTGTTAAATTTGTACTTTATTGACTTGGTGATTCATTTTGTTTTGGTTACCGAAGGCTCTGTAGAATTGTTCCCCACAACGAAAAATATGGAACCCAGAGCATGATATCATTAATTGTTTCAATTTTTGTGCAACCCTGTTCAATTGTTATTTTTCTGTCATCTTGTTTATCACTAAATATGTCCTCTCTAGATGTATATAGTTGCTATTGTAACATTCTTACTGTAAGGCTTTGCAAAAATTAGTTCCCG
>CAIGRO010191475.1:0-11446 GCA_903798355.1 Fraxinus baroniana
AAAAAAAAAAAAAAAAGATGTATAATGAAGTTGACATCCGATATAAAAAAAAAATATATAATTAAATAAAAAAAATCATATAAGGGTGTGTTTGGTAGAGATTAAAATCGGATTAAAATTGAAAAACTAATCGTTATTGTTGACTTTTATTAGACGAGTGTGGCCCAATAACGATCATATTTTCAATTTTAAGCTGTACCAAACAAGCTCGTATTGATTCGATTTCGAAATTTATAATAAGTTTATTGAATTCCTCATAATGCATAAAATAACTCGATACCTTCGCACGTGGTAATCTTTTTTACTCCTAGTACTATTTATTATTATTATTATTTGACATTTAAAATAGTCGATTTACATATAAAATACATATTGGAAGGTGATGCACTCAAAAGAAAATTAATATTTACCTTATAGCTCTCCTTCTAGGAGCTTTAGTTAGTGGAGCCTAAACCATAGGCCTTCTAAACTATTTGAGATCTGTACTCTACTCTCTATAGAAAAGCTTTTATAAATGAAGAAATAAGTAAACAAATAAATGTATATTTTGTTTATCAATTTTAAAAATCTACTGACAGTTTTGCTTCAAAATGTGGATTAAACTATTAGTAAATGTAAATTGATGAATTATAAACACACAACCACAATGCATAAAGTAAAAAGAACACCAAGAATTATTTACTCAGTTCAGCTTTAAAGCCTATTTGGAGGGCTTAGGGATTAGCTCAAATACTAAGCACAGCGAAAAAACCTTCCAATGAGAGAGTACGGATTATGAGAGACTCAATCGGATCCAAATTTAATCATCTATCTTCTAAAGATCTCTTAAATCTTAAATCTTAACCAAAAATATCCCAAAACTTAACAAACTTCTACAGACTCATAAATCAGCCACTATTATGGGCTTGATACCTTGTAGTAACACGAATCACACAAGATTCCTCAATCAGAACCTCTAAAGAACTATAGATCGAAAACAAGAAGAAGACTGGATAACTTAGAGAGAGAAAGAGTCACCCAAAAAACGAAAAGCCAGAATGAAAAGAATTATCGAGAAGTACCACAACCAACCGAAGAGTCATAGTGGTGTGAATAAATCTCAGCCGTAGGTCATATCCAAAGAAGCACAATCCAAATTAAAGAATGAGAGCCAATTCGGAGTTGTCATGTGACCATCCAACCAAGTTATTTAAAAGAATGGTTAGTGTTGAGAAACACGTTTTTTCTCTACAATTATTATTATTATTAAGAAAAAGTTTAACAAGTTTCAAATATTTTAATGAAGTCTAATTCCTTCACAAAATACTTTTTTCTTAATTCAGCTGAAATTATTATCAAATTTATAAAGTTTAATAGTCCAATCTATTACAACTCAAATCTTCTGTTACATGTAAGGAAAATATAATGTCCCGATTTTGTTTTGCTAAATATTAAAATTTTAGTAGATTTTGATAAAAACTGATGAAATATGTAGTTAAAAAATTGATAAAAATTGTGAATATTATAAAATGTTTGACAGAAAATGTGTTTGGAGGAAAAATAAATTTTAAAAAATGAAGGCCAAAAAAATGTCTTAGAAATTAATCATTAGTAGAAATTAAACGCAAGGAAAAGCCTAAGTAAAACCATTTGTCGATAAGTGGTTTTTGGTATTTGACAATTTTTTTCTAAATAAAAAACCTGGAAATAGTCAAATTGAGAATACATTGTCCCATACAAATACTGGATGTAATTTTACTAACTAAACGGGTTTCGATCAACTGTATTTCATAATAATTCTTAATTAAAGTTAAACAATTCAATTTGTAGTATTAAGGTGTTGTTGAGCCACATTATTTTGGAAGAATGTATTCTGAATTAGTAGATTGATGGAGCAACCGAACTGCTGTGCCAGGTTGGTAAAAGACCTAGCACAGCAATGTGAGATGGGGTGTGTGGGTGTTTTAACATTTGGGGGGAGGGGGTTTAATGAGATGGGTCCTCGGGACCCACTTCATGCAATACAATCTGTACAAAATCTGCGAACCAAAATCGGTAGAGTAGATAAATTCTTGATGGAGAATGTGGTTGAAAAAGAAGGAGAAGTCATTGATTTGATATAAAATATTATTTTATTGAAGAAGTTGTGATTGAAAATAAGTAGAAGAATGATAATAAAAATTTTAATGTGCCTCAAACAAGGGCTTAGTTCGGCACAATATATATGAAGTTTGCTCTCTCTCTTCATGCGGGAGTAAAAATTAATTCTCGTCTATCTACTTGTGTCCATGTGGGGGAGGATAAAAATGTATGTACTTAGTTATTACGACTTGAGACATGGTCAACTCCTATAGTGTGACACGCATTTTGTGCAAGGTCATGGGAACAATTGTACGACTGCTTGATAATTAATAGCGATTCTAACTTCTTGCAAACGAGTTGCAGCTTACTACTCGAAGAAATTTGAATATTGTAATAAGATCTATGCATACATATTGTTTTAATTTATTTAAATTAAGAATTTTACTCCATCTCCTGATCTTACATTAAGAAGTCTGAACCCTTAATGCATGTACATATATATTTGCCAACTTTATTACTACTTCAAACAAGTTCCACTGTTACAAGAATTTTCCTAATGTGGATACTAATTGAAGCTTATCACTAAAAAGCACACACTGTAATCCCAACTGATACTTCACTTTACCACCTAATCACCCTTCCCCCACCCCCACTGCCTCTTTAGTCATCTTCTTGACTGTACAAAATTTTCTTGGAGTGATTTGGCTTCAAATTTTCATCATTTTTCTAGCAGTTTTTTTGTAAAGATTTTCCTTTTTGTCAATTCCACTCATCAGAAGAGTACCAATGGAGGGTTGGAGCTTGATCATCAGAAAAGAAAGTACTGCATGATTCCTCACTGGAGAAAAAGTTGTGCTCCTCAATTTTCACAAACTGGGGCATATAAGTTTTGTGGGCATCTCCAAGAATACTTGCTTTTGTGTCTGAAAACTGGAAACTGCAATTCATATTGTCAACAAAATCCAAGAATTCGTCATGTGGGCTCTGATGAAGAATCACTTTCTCAGTCGAAGATGAAATAGCTGCAGTCGGGCTATTGTTGGTTTCTTCATTCAAGATTGCACTTGAATAATCAGTGCTATCAGACGATCTGTTTTCTTTAAAGTTGTCAAAGTTTGCACCAGAATCTGATTTAGCATTGCCTTTTTCATCAGTTTGTGACTTTACTGCCTCTTTCTTGACAGAAATCTTGCTTTCAGCACCTTCTTCTAGCTTTGATTTCAGGTCCAGAATCTGAAAAAACATGCAGGAAAATTCAAAGATTTTATCTTGGTTTTAACGATCTTTTAACTGAATTAGAACGAGATTTTGTTGTACCTCTCTAAGTAGAGCTTCATTGTCACATTGGAGAGTTTCATAGTTGAGTTTAAGGGAATCATAATTGGCTTTGAGAAGGCCATAATCTCTCTCTAATTGCTTAGTCTTCCACCGTGCACGGCGGTTTTGGAACCAAACAGCCACCTGCCGTGGTTGCAGCCCAAGTTCTTGTGCTAACTTCACTTTTCTATCAGGTTCGAGCTTATTTTCCACTTCAAAATTCTTCTCTAATGCCTTAACTTGATCCACGTTTAATCTCCTCTTCTTTTGGCCTAATTCTTCAACACAACCTTCTTCATCTAACCCTTCAAACATGCTTTGAAACTCCCTCGAGTAAACATGATTGTTGTTCCCTTGCTCATGTTCATCTACACCAAACAAAACAACTTATAATTAGAAATTAAGTGAAAATAAAACAAAGTACAAACTACAGAGGGACAAGAAAACATTCTTGGAATTACACGATCAATTACAAATGATATTATTTTCACCTGTAGTGTTAGGACAGATGGACATTAGAGCACCCATTGAATCACTACTGCCAAGTCTCTTCATTCTTGATGACTGATGACTGAGCCAAACTGTACTCAAATTTGTATTAAAATCTATTAGATCAGAATAAGCAAAATCTGTTTTTTAGAGTCTCATTTTCAAGAAAAGGTCGAACCCAAATTCACAGCCAGAGAATCCCAAGAGGCAAGGCATAGATTTGTATACATGTAAATTCACTATGCAGCTTTTTCTCTTTCTTGGGTACTCCATTTTTCTCCTTTTTTATCACTTTCTTTTCCTCTGAATTCATCAAAAAGAAAAAGCAAACAAAACCCAAAACCCAAAAAAATGAGTAATCAACAGCTGCACTCTTTCTTTACATGATTATTACTTCAATCAATTCAAGAACCATATATTGAACAGCAATGGGAGGAGGGGTGGGGTGAGGGAAGAGGGATGGGGAAAGATCAGTAGACCAATTCAGTACCCAGCTGGCATCTCAAAATTTCTGTCTTCTTTAAATAAAACCCAATGGGGTCACACATAGGGTTAGAATCTGACTGGGGTTAGGTATATTTTTTGCAATATGGGTTTGGGTATAAATGAAAATGAAATGAAACCCAAATTCAAATTTTGTGTCTTACCGGTTATTGCCGGTGTTTTTTGACCGTTTTGGGAGAGAGATTTTGTTTTTGGCTGTGGTGATGTGATAAGAGGTTATTATGGGATGTGATAAGTGGCAATTTTGGGAAGTCTGGTGAGCTCGGCTTGTCACGTGTGGCTCGGCTTGAGTCGAGCTGGTTTTAGATTTTTGGTAGTGTCACTTATAGGCTCTTTGATGCAGATATTTTAAGAATAATTTTATAAAAATTGATCTTTTTGAAAATTATTAGTTAAAAAGGTGAAAAATTTTACGAGTATTTTATTTTAAAAAAATAAGTTTTAAAAATATAAATTTTAAAGAATCTTTACAAACATGGTTTGAATTATTTGTTGATTTTATTAACACACGTAGATATTTTTTTCGATATACGTGTAAAATTATTTTATAAAAGAACGTGGGTTTGAAAATAAATTTTTGAAAAATTGAAAGTCAAACAAAGCCCTATGATCCATTTTCAAATTATTAAAATATTCAATAATAATATAGGGCGCATTAGATTACAAATAAGGTCAATTTTCCTTATATTTGAATTTTCAAGTTTTAAAATTTTAGAATTTATGCCCCTGTTTGAGTCAAATTATTGTAGAATGAGAATGAAAAATATAGTCGTTATTGAGACTCACACAAGAGATAGAAAATTTAAATTTAAATGTTGATGTGATGAATAACGATTATATTTTTCATTTTAATGAGATAATAATGTAGATCAAACGGGGCCATTTCTTCAAAGTTTAAATGACGGAAATTATCGGTTTGACAAGACAATTGCTTCATTAAAAGACAATTATACAGTTGTTCTTAATTAAATTAATTATATAAATAATAAATAAAAACAAAACAAAACAAAACAATCATAGAAAAGAACAATTTATCAAGTAATTGACCATTCACAGACACTTTGATACTCATTTCGGGAGAAAATTTGATTTTTGAATAATGATTGATGGAAGAATGTGTGGTTAAATGAGTTTATGTGTAATATTATTTTATTGATAAAATGTGTGGTTGAAATGAAGAAAAAGAAAAAGAATGAGAATGAGAATGAAAAAAAATGGGTGTCAAACATTGACTAAATTTTCTCACTGGTTTCCAATAAACAAGGCTAATATTCTATAGTGTACAAAGAATAATGGAGGATATCGTAGTTACTGTATATAAATTGCACTAAAAAAAGATAATACTTAGGTAACAAACCGATCAACGAAATAAAAAGACGAATAAAAAAGTTGATTAACTTCGAACATACAGTTGTGGCCAAGATATCGGCCTAAGGAAGGTATTATTTTACCGGAGAATTATCTCATAAGTAAATGTGCCGAGTTTATTTGGATTCTTCCTCTATTTCTTAATAGAGCGATAAGAGATTGAAATGGCAAGGTCTTATAAATTGGTCCTAACATTTAATGGTGTCCATGACAAATGGTCCATCGAATTTTGATACAAAATTTATTGGACATTTCGATCTTTTTTTTTTTGGTACTCAGGTATCCCAGTTTAGCCAGACTAATTTCCTGGACCACCAGCCACCGGCCCTTCAGTAACTGGTGGAGGTAAACCGCGGGTTATACTCAAGTTGACCAGAGTTCGAGCACCCCTTATACTCCTGACCCCAAGAGAACCTTCCTCCATGGTTATTACATCACCAAGCTGCTCCAACCAATATTAGATTTTTCAATAACTCGATCGCTATCATATCCAAAGTGCCACAAATTCTTCATAACGAAACAAGGATATTAACAAAATCAGATGATATTTTGTGACATTCATACGAAACCTCGTATCCCTTTTCCAATTAAAACCCAACAAAATGATTTGTTTACACTTAAAAAACCTTGTCGATCATGCTATTAAGATTAAAAACTAGAAAACTTTGTACTAGCAATCTAAGACGATAAACATAAGAAATGTACTAGAAAACTTAAGACGGCCCATAGGTTAATAAATATTGTATAATATAAGAGTATGCTTTGAACATATTATTAAATAGAATTAGATAGTAAAATTTATGAGATTTTAACTTATGTACTTCAACTTTTTTAAAAAAAAATAAATGGCAGGAAAAGATCTTCACGTCTGACTGCATGCATGGTTGATCCAGTAACCAGTATGGGACATTAAATTGTGTTTCTGACCTGCCGAAAATAATGACCATTTGGATAATTTCTTCTACTATTTTAAGATTACATATGAAGAATCAATTGAGCATACGAACATTTTAGAGTTGCTAGTAATGAATGATAAGTAGATAGTTACCCATAAATAATGATGGTAGAACCCCATCAACTAGGCAGCCATTAAAGATAGCTGCATATCATGTCCTCACTAAAAATATTTATTTGAACGTTCATGTGATGCTTGTAATATTAAATTGAAAGTATAAAATTGTCTACACAGATTTCTTTCATTGAAAAAAAATTAGAAAAAAAAAAATAGTGACTTTAAATTTCATTTAGAAATCCGCCTAATGTGAATTTCATGACTGAAACTTATCCCCTTTGTTTTAATTCATACCAACATCACATGGCCATTAACGTCCAGACAAATATTTTCTATTAGCAGGTGACATGGGTGCCACGGTCTTAAAAGTTTGGGAATATGAGTGTAAGTGTTCTAAAATGCTCAAGGCACGATTAGGCTCAACTTTCAAGGACCGCACTTGCCGTCCACATCTTCGAAGCAGCCATCTCCCCTTGACAAGTCCGAAACAACCAACGCACTCATATGCTTATGAGTAGGATGTTTCAAAAAATACCTGCATATGATAACATAATCAGTGCACTCTTCGATAATATAGAACAATCATACATTTAGCCGTTGGTAACCTTGTTGTACCATATAGGGAGGGGATTATGCTAAGTACATGACATTCTCCCCAATCCAATCCATTTACGCCCTCGTAGCGGGACATGAGCTTCGCATCATCCCACAATCTTCTCGTTGCATTCTCCTTAACGTGGTTGGGTAAGAATAATTTTCACAATTGCGGCTCCATTACTTGATGGACGTGTATTTACACTTTGTTCATGTGAAATTTAATAATCAAGAAATCTTGATTCCGGGCTCGGAAAATCAACCAAAAGATCACCAATCAACCAACTCGACCCAACAACCCTTAACACCTTTGGTTGCCTTAATTTTATCCCCACAAAGGAGACTCTTGGTGGTGGTATTGGCAAGGTACAAAACCCAACAGTTCGTAGTTCACATATACATACCACCTTTGACACCAACCTTCACCCTATGCCCTACAAGCATTAGTTCATTAGATGGACAACATAAAAATCTACCGCAACTCCACAACACATGTCGAAACACCAATAAAAGATGCTCATCACTATAATTTCCTTTGCAATGTTCATCGCGTTGGACGAAACAATTAGTCCTATTTACAAGACGCCCGCCTTTATCATTCATCATCTCCAAAGCTTTCTTCATCAGTTATACTCACTTGCCAACCCATTTGGCAAATATTTCGCAGTCGCAAAATCATTTCCGCAAGAATATATGTTGGTGATCTCTCGCAACCAACAACTCACATTCAAATGAGTTCGCTCTAATACCAACTTTCATGGATCGCCTTTGATGTCTCCAGGTCTCGCACCCTCAAGATTGGCATCTCCCCTTGCATAGGTCAACAAGTTTGAAACTGACAACACACTCACATGCTTATTAGTAGCATAGAATGTTGCACAATAACTACATATGATGATACTATTAGTGTACTTTTCGGTAATATAAATCATACTCCTAACTGTTGGCAACATTGTCATGCTACATGGTGGAGATGAGTATGCTAGGTACATGACACTAAGACGAGATCAATCCTTAAACCTTTTGAGTCTAGATGTGTTTAGGCAAAGCCTATGCATTAAAAGGCTTTTCTTATTTGTAATATTATATTAATTATTATATGGTCATTAAATAAATTAAATAATGTGTATTAAACGATTAAAATCATAATACTAAAAATATTTAATAATTTCTACAACCATACAATTTTTAAGTTTTCACAAACTAGACAGCAGAAATTAAAAGCACAAGACCTTTATTGAGGTAAACGGGCTCAAGAGTATGACTACAATACTTTAGTGCCTAGGCCTACATTAGTCATTGAGTACAAGAAATCGCTCCAAAACAAATTGAAAAAATAAAAAATAAAAAATTGGAAAAGGTCACATCTTTTGGCACCTAGACCTGCCTAAGCTCCTGTAGGAGGTAAAAAGAAGAGTAGGCAGTCTTTTTCCATGCCCGGCTCTTACGCGAGTAGAGATGGCAAAAAAACCCGCCCCGCTCCGAATGGGACAAAAAAAACCCGCCCCGACGTTGATGTAGTTATTTTAAGTATTGTTTGTTTTGGATTATAAAATTTTGAATTTGTATTTAATTGGATATTTTTGGTTTTAAAAAAAAACCTAAATGGGGCATTAAACGGGGCAAGAATCCCCTCACCCCCGTCCCTGCCCTGCCCCACCCACCCCGTCTAAGGCAGGGCGGGGCGGAGGTGTCCCGTCCCGTTGCCATCACTATACGCGGGACATTTTGAAAATGCCTTACGCCTAGCGACCCTATTTTACCCTATAAGAACAATGAGTTAAACAAATGGTATGATTAGGATATAGGTGCCACACTTACAAAAGGTTGGGAACCCCTAGCAGAAATTTCAAATGTTTTTGCATACATGTTTTATGTAATTTTTATTAACATAAATGGAATTGATTTTCTAATTTCTATTTTCACATTGTCCATGCAATTTTTTCTTATTTTTTTTAAAAAGAACGCATGGACAAAGGTGGACTACAGCCCACCCCTACCTCCGCCACCGAGCTCAAAGCCAAGATCATGCTCGAGTGCCCAAAACAGTGATAATAATACTAGCCTAACGCCAACCTTTCACTCGAGCGAAAACCCCAGCATCGCACCAACATTAGCAAAACCCTAGTTTTCTAAGAAACCTTAATTCGCAATTTTAAACACTTTTAACAATCTTATACAACCCCAAACACTACCCATTATAAATATACAGTCCATGAACATCCCAATGTATGGTTTAACAATATTTTGATTATAGAGATCATTCTTTGAAGACCCAAAAATCTTTCGTTGATTGTTTAATTCAACCACATTATTATTTAGTCAAGAGAGTANGAGATCATTCTTTGAAGACCCAAAAATCTTTCGTTGATTGTTTAATTCAACCACATTATTATTTAGTCAAGAGAGTAAGCTTTGAGATCAAAACAAATAAAGATCATTGATCAAACAACTAAACAAAACCCCTACCTTCGTCAATTAACTTTCATTCTGAAGTTTTGAGAATAGGTGCTTGGAGTTTCGGTGCTTAAAAACGAAGTTCGTTCTAGTTGATTCACGTGGAGAGATGAGTAGTCCAGAGTTCTGAGACGTACGAGAGTGCACAACCAAATGCGTTTCTTGGTGATTTATAAGTTAGCTGGTCAGAGTCAACTAAAATTCAGTATTGTCTTGACTAATTGTAAGTTAATTTTTCTATTGAATTTTACTGGTAAGTTTACTTGGAGATTTTTTATCCAGTCAGAAATTTTTCTCTGTAATCATATTTGGTGTTTATTTATTGTTTTGAAATGAATTTTTGTCTAACCATAAGAATTAATTGAATTAATTACCTTAATTATCTAGAGATATTAACAAGTGATTTGTTGCTTGTTATTGTTTGAATTCCGCATTTGATTCTAAACTATTCGACTAATTTTGAACTTTCAAAGTAGATAGGTGAGTAGGCCATGGCATGCAGTGAGAGTGGAGTTTAGTATAGGAATTAATATCACAAAACGTCCATACGTTTGACACTTTTTGTGGAAAACGCCCATATGTTTTATTTTTTCGCATTTTTGTCCTTATTTCAATGTTTCTTTGCGGAAAACAGGTTTCATAGCACAAAACGTCTCCACATTTGACACTTCTTATGGAAAACGTTTCTACATTTCATTTTTGTTTTACATTTTTGTCATTATTTCAACATTTCATTGCGAAAACATCATCTTCACCATTTTTTAACAAAAAAATGACAAATATACCATTCTATTTAAATAAAACAAAAAAGGTAAAGAACAAATTAAAATTTTACTCCAGAACTTTTTTAAAAAGTGCAAATGAGTCCAAATAAATTATTAAAATATAAAAAATAATCATTTTTGGCACAGTGCCCTAATTGCAGCCACCAATTCATCACATTCAGAGCAAAATTGGACATGATCCATGGTTAGGTCAGGTGCTCCAGGTTGAGAGGGGACTAGCCCAGATGGTCTGCCACCTTGATTTGGTCGGACGACACCTGAATTGGCAGAAACAAGGTTGTGTTGTCGCAATTTCACGCCTGCGAGCATTTCAAATTCAAATTCTGGTCGATTGAAGCCAAATTGGGGGAGACCCAAGGGTCGGCTAGGTGCACTAGTGAAGGCGAACCTAGCCCATGTGGTCTGCGACCTCCGTTTGTCCAAACAGCGCCGGAAACTAAATTCTCCTCAGGCGATGTCGCATGCCTCGCGACAGGGAGAAGTTCTGGGTTAAATTCAACATCTAAACTTGGTGTTTGGTTACAATTGATTGTATGAGTGGGATCGTCTAGAGGTGGGGGGTTGGTCAGTGATGAGCTCCGATCGGTATGGTGGCCGGAAGTTAAGAAATCAGCGTTTTTCAAATTTTCAGGCAGCAAACTTTGAAGATTTGTACCTGCCGGAATACTTGGAGTTACATGGAGATATTGGTATGGAATTGAAAATGAGGTTAAGAGCTTTCCACCGGTACCATTTTTTGGTGGTTTAGGTGGTCGAATTTTACCGAAATTTGGCTCCATAAATGACGGCTAGAGGGGAAAAATTGCCCCAAAATTAGAGGGAAAAATTGCCCCAAAATTATATTTATTTGGACTCATTT
>CAIGRO010191511.1:0-21918 GCA_903798355.1 Fraxinus baroniana
TTTGGTTATGCAATTGGTAAGTATCTATATTCCCTCCAAAGTGTTCTTTTATATTATCCAGAGTTGGCAAATAATGTAGCATTGTGATGTTTCCCTCACGTTTACCACAAAAAAAGCTGGTGATTTCCTTGCTTTGATCTGAGGCTTCTATTTCCACACTCCTTTTTTTATTATTATTATGTGCAATTTCAGTTCTTGTCTAAGTCAAATTTTAGTAAAGAAGAGTGGCATGCTGATCATTGATAAGAAATCTATTAGAATCCTACATTGTTTGGGAAAATATAAATGATTCACTTAATAAGGTGAGGACAATCCTCCCCTAATAAGCTGGTTTTATTAGGAGGAGTTAGGCCCAATATTCCTAACAAAATCAAAGGAAAAATATAGCTACATATTAACACAATTTGGAAGTCCATTTGGATGGAAGAGTTTGGTGTGCTGAATAGGCTTGACAAATTATAATTTGTTCATTTATCTTCTTCTTCTTCTTCTTCTTTTTTGGGTGAGAGTTGTAATAGGCCTCCTTTCCTAATTCCAAGTAGGGAATTGGCATTGTCTCGTGCCTCGTACATATATTGAAATATTCGGTACAACAAAGTGGGACATGGTAACCTTACCTCCATGATTTTATGAGGGGGATTTTAGGGGTGGTGATTGTATGCTTTCTGTTCCGGAATTTCAATTGAAAAGAATATAAATAATGCAAAAATTTATCTAAAATTGTACAGTTAACCTACTATTCTAATTTCTTTATTCTGACATTTGGTAGTCCACCTCTCCCCAGCATTAGAATTCCAGTGATATGCCCAGTTAATTCCCTTTGCTCGAACTATTCTTTGATTCTATCTTGGAGACCTTTATTGGCAAACCAATCTGCTGCATAGTTACATTCCCATCATATGTGTGATAATGTTATGTTTAACAATTTATCGTTCATTTTATCCTGTAGATTTGCTTAATTTACCAGTATTTTGGAGCTTTGATTGGTTCTGTACTTCGAGAAATGAGCAAAAGAATTTATTATAACTTCTCAAAGGAGAATAGTACACATTGATGTATTGATTAAGACTCTGGCTCTTAATGCAGCTATTGTAGGGGTAGCTGCGTACAATAACCACAAGTTGAAAAAGGAAGCTTCTCGAGTTGTGAATTCTGACCAGCCTGCTGAATCACTCCCACTAGTTTCATCTCAAACTTCAAATAATTAAAGCTGTATAACCAGTAGTTTCACACGATACCTTGGTTTGTACCGTAACTTCATTTCCTCAAGTTCTCTTCCTCACTGAGGGTGGTGGTGTTTCAGACAAGTGGCATCCTGTTTCTGTGCAGTAATCTTTGAGTTCTTTTCTGATTCTGTGAGGTGGTTCCATTTTGTTATTATGTGTCTGTGAAAGACACGAAAAACCACAGCAATTGTAAGCACGTGTAAAGTTGAGATTGACACCTCTATTTTTTCACACAGAAAGTTTTCATCTTATACTATATGTATATAAAGGAGTTCTTATAATTGAATTGTTTATTTGAAACAATCATTGGAGTAAATTCTTGCTGAGGATTTGCATGAGCATTTGATTTCTCATGATGAACATGATGCAGAGAGTAATGTGAACACCTGAATAATGAAGTTGCAGCAGTTTAACCTCATTGTATTTTTTAAAAGGAGACATTTCAGTTAAAGTTCCTCTTATTTTCTTGGGGGAGTTTAACACATTTTGTCCCCAATCTTTGACTACAGTTGCATCTTTATCCCCAACCTTTTTTTTGGCGTTCTTACCCTCAAACTTTCATTAATTAGTGCAATTCGTCCATTTACCATCCAGAAACTAAGTTACCACTGTAGAAAGACAATATTGCTGTTAAAATAAATGAAGAAGAAAAATATAATTTAACACTCGCCAATCTCCAATTCACTACAACACTAATGTTCAACCTTTGATGCATTAAGGATTGGTGTTTTCTTTTTGACATTAAAATATTGACTTTAAAATAGAGACGGCAGAGTTGAGAAAGAAGAAAAAAAGAAAAATGTAAGTTTCCTCTATTTGGATTATATTTACCTCTTGAAGATTTTGTTGTTAGTTCTTAATATATGTCATTGATTGCTTCGGTGTTAGGGTGCAACAATGGATTCTAGATGAGTTGTTCCGATTGGCATTCCCATCGTTAAATTTTTGACATCTCAAAATTGTAGTGAGGTGTTCAAATTTTAGTGCTGAGACAATCAAGCATGTTTAATAGACTTTGCAAAAATGGAGATGGAGGGGAGGAGATAGTTGCGAAAGCGAAGTTGAGGTTTTAGACTTGGAGCTGCAGGCATGATGTTGTGGTGCCGACAACTTGTTGAGGTTGGGTTGGTGGTGGTGACAATGGTGGGTGGTCATAGAGTTTGGAAGCCGAAGTGGAGGTGGTGGCGGGGTCTCCAATGTTTTAGTTAAAAAGATTGTGACTTTATATTTATTGTCTCTCTTGTTTCTAACTGAGTTTTTGAATGAAGTCATCAACAAGGACTGATTGTAATAATTGATTAAAAGTTGATGGTAAGAATGTAAAGAGAAAAAGGTTGCGGTAAAAATGTAATTATGGTAAAAGATTAGAGACGAAATGTGTCATTTATAACCCGACAGCCTCAGCACCTTGCTAATTAAAGCCAAAGTATAGGGATTAAAGACTTTCGTAATAAACCCCCCAGAAAAATTGACAGCGCCTTATCTTCTTATTTATATACCGTGTTCCCAGTCCAAACCTTAATTTTCACAACCATGGCGAATGACGAGGTTGTTCTTCTGGATACATACGTAAGTATGTTTGGAATGAGGGTTAGAATTGCCCTAGCGGAGAAGGGTATTCCATATGAATACAGGGAGGAGAACTTGCGGAACAAGAGTCCACTTCTACTTGAGATGAACCCAGTTTACAAGAAAATTCCTGTTTTGATTCACAATGGAAAACCCATTTGTGAATCGCTCATAATTGTGCAGTACATAGATGAGGTCTGGAAGGATAGGCCATTGTTGCCTTCTGATTATTACCAGAGAGCTCAAGCCTTATTCTGGGCTTATTATGTTGACAAGGTACAATCCATATATTTTCTTCTTCCGTGTTATTTCTTTTTAATTTAGTTACTGTTTACTGTTATCAGTTAAGAGCATATTTCTGTGCTTAAAAGTCAGTTTTTAGAAAGTAAGTTATGCTTGAAAAGTAGGCTTTGTTAACTGTTAAATTAAGATAAATTTATTTGTAAGATTATTTTTTCTAATTATTTGATGATATTAGGGGTCAGGATATGAGCTGTAATGTTGTTAAATTAGTAAAGATGTGTAATGTACTTTATTGGTCCATCTATAAAATAAGTAGGCTAAATATTTTCCACGCTTAAATTAACTTTTTATTATGTTCTAAACTTTTTTTAAAAAAATTATTGATCTGTATATGTATAAGTTTAGGCAAACTCCTTCTTTGGATAAATGAAATAAGTTAAAAGGAGAGCTAGAAGTCGGACTTGGAAGTTCCTGAAATAGATGAAAAGAACAGATTTTTACTTGTAAGGAACAATGTGCAAAGTTATCTCTCACCCTAATTGTTCTGAAAGTGCTGTTACCAATCCATAGATGATTCGTATGATGTGTTGTAAAACAGTATAAAATGGAATTTTCATAACTTACGGAAATCGTACAAGTGGCCATATAAAAACTGAGGTAGTTTACAATGCTTTGGGTAAATGCAGATATTTTGGGCTGGAAGAAAACTATGGACAACGACTGGAGAAGAGAAAGAATCAGGAAAGAAAGAGTTAATGGAGTGCCTCGAGGTGTTGGAAGGAGAATTGGGAAACAAGCCCTACTTTGGTGGTGAAATCTTTGGGTTTGTAGATGTGGCTTTCGTCCCTTACTACTGCTGGTTTTATGCCTATGAGATATGTGGCAATTTCAGCATTGAGCAATACTGTCCTAAGCTGATTGCATGGGGCAAGAGGTGCATGGAAATAGAGAGTGTTTCCAAATCGCTGGCTGATCCTCACAAGATCTATGAATTTATTCAGTTAATGAAGAAGAGGTATGGGATAACTGATTAGTATATATAGTGTTCCAAAAAAAACTCTTTATTTAGTTTTTGGAATTTCCATGGTGTGTGGAAAAATCCTTTGATTGTAAAGGCTATTAACTGTCTGCTGAATGTTGTGGACTATGATGTTTTTACTATGTGGGAGCAGCTCTTGTAAGATCCACTCAGCAAGGTTTCTTTCTTATAGCCGCTTAACAAAACCTCTTATTACAGCGTCTAATCAACATATATATTATGTATTTCATATGAGAACATTGTCTATATTCAATTATTGAAGTGTCGCCTGCTGCTTGATAGGCTATGGAAGTGATTTTTTGCTGTCATACTGCATATGGTATCTCCTAGTTGTTGGAGGAAATTTAATATTGAGCAGATAAATTGTGAAAATGAAAAAAGAAGGGATAGGAAGTTGGGGAAGGCAATATTTTTAGAAATTAGAAGGATGGTAATTTCTCCTTCATAGTGAAAAAGACTAGTTGGAAGTTCCATCTCCATGATACAATGCATTAAAATATTCTTCAATTTGGTCTAAATAGTTGGGAGATATGAAGTAGATGATGAAAACAAAAAAGACAGTTTTAAGGAATTGTTGCAGCATGATTAACTTTAGAATGTAGTCTCATCAGAGAGAAATCCTCATTTGATGATATATGGTTGCATTATTTCCCTCATTCTATATGTTGTTTGCACTTTAGGGGATTGAGAAACTTAGTTTGCACTTTAAGGTCAACTGCTTGAACCTTTTTTCTAGCAGAAGACTTGCAAAATAGGACCTAATTAGTGAGCTCGGCCACTGGAAGAAAGCGGAGTCTTACCACTTCAATGTTCAAGTGTGTACTATAGAGCCGTGGTAAGTTTTTGATTGGAGTGAGATGACTTGGGCAGTAAATGAAGGTCGTGGAGACCAGACATCCTCAGGTAGCGCTCTTGTCACATTAAGTGACCATCATATTGAATTGCATATTGGACATACCACTGTCACTTCCCTAGATTTTTAGAATCAGCTATGCCATGCTAGTAGATTCTGTCTTGTGTTGCCGTTGAGCAACATCTCTGGTCTTCCCTAATTATCGGCATGGAACCTGTTGACTCCAAAAATTGTACCGGTGACGTGGCCAATAGATACCAAAGATTTTCACATCCTCGTGAGTTGAATCTTGATTCAAGTTGAACCAATTGATGGTTGAATGGACAAACTGACAAGAGAATAATTCCTAGTGTAGGGACACTTGTTATGAGAGCTTCTTTTTACTAAAAAGGGGGTCGGTTTGTATGTAAATGATATGTGGTAGGAAGAGAGGATTCAAGAGTTTGTCCATTCAACTGTCGATTGGTTCAACTTGAATTAAGATTCAACTCACGTGGACGCGAAAATCTTTGGTATCTATTGGCCACGTGCCCACGTCACGGGTACAATTTTTGGGGTCAACAGAACCCTACCTCATTGTTTTGGCAACACAACCCAACCTCATCTTTTTTAATGGGCTCAACCATGTGCTCGACTTTATCTTTATCAGCTAATAGTGGTCAGCCTCTGGCCATTGTTGAATACGCCGCTGGGCATCTAAAGAACATAAGATCCGATCGTTGTTTTTGGGGAAATGGGTGGACGTGGTGGCCGAATTCCATATCAGCTGTGGTGGTTTGCACAGCAATCTATACACCTACCTCTCTCACTCCTCTATTCGAGAGTTACCTTGCCCCTTTAGAGAGTGAGCCCCTAACTATGCCATGTTTTAAGGTATAACATTTTCTTGGATCCGAGATGTGCATTTTTACTTGTTTGGTTCGTCTACTTCACCTGGCTTTGTCCAGGTGATGTCTGATGAGGTCGACTTTTATTGGGAGATTCTGAACTAGATTTATTAGGTTTGAGACTTGACTCACTTCCGACTCTTGCTAAGGGGAGAAAGCATAGCTTCCACGGATCACAAGTTCAGTCTCGTGCTCTACCTTGTGCTGGGGTGCACATTGTGGTAGCACTTACCATCAGTAGTTGTTCTTCAGCTTCCCAACTTCAGGACCTTATATGGGTTGAGATTCAAACCATCGTTTTTTCTAGATCTTACTTAATTTTCTATTAAGTTGATTATCATTTATTATTTTTATAACAAAGATTTTAAATCACAAGTTATCGACCTAATTTAAGATAGATCTAAATTTGATTGTGTTGAAATGTTTCAACAGTGAACCAAACAAACCGGTCGAAAAATAATTCTCAAGTAGACATGACTGAATTTATTTTTGGATCGTGACGGTGCAAGAATATATTATTTTAGCATCTTGTGCAAATTTATGCAGAGGTGCTCTCTTCGTAAATAGTAAATTGACTTGACCGTTGAAGTTGAATCCATCGCTCCAAATGTCAACAACTTGCCAAACAATTTATGACTTGACCGTTGAAGTTGAATTCATCGTTCCAGATGTCAACAACTTGCCAAACAATTTATACGATATTTTTATCAAGTCCACAATGATGTTGAAAAATATTACTAAAAAATCAATTTGATAAACATAAATAACTAATTGATCAAACCTTATCAGAATTATTTGGGTTATTAGAAAACAAAGCCTAATAAGATATATACAAGTATTACCGTTGATGTCAAATTGTCCTAGGTTGCCCAACCCAATATCCATCAAAGTCACCAAAGTAGGCAGATCCCAACAAAGATAATTCCAATTCATCTATCCACTAAAGAACTCACCTACTAAGTGTCTACATGCAAATCATGATATTTTAGACCATTTGCAGAAGCAAAGAAAAGCAAAAAAACCAATTAATGCTGTACAATCCCATTTTTCATCCTAGTATCTTCACGTTTAATCTGAATCTTTGTCTCTATTCATCAACATACATAGTATAAAGCAACAGATTATGCCATCGAGAATTCATCCAATAACAGAAGAAAATGATGAACCAGAAGAAGAAAATGAGTAGTGCAGTTTCAGAATTTGCACACACAAATGCACATTCACTTAAAGTAATGGTTGACTCTTTAATTCTTTCTGATTTGGATTGTGACTTTCACGGTTCATCTCCAGCTTCTTGCCTTGTCAATCAGTCACGTTCCCTCTCCCTCTATTAAGAATTGGGTTCCATCTTAAAAGGTCAAATATAAATTGATATATGTTTTTATCTTAATTCGATGTGAGATTTTATCTCTTAACATGCCCTCTTAAGATGGTGGCTTGTTTGAGTAAATTAATCTTGAAATCCGTGTATTCAATTTTTTGAGTCTTAATCAGACTGAATTGCTTGTTAGAATTTAATGAGTTCTGATACCATGTTAAGAATTGAGGTTCTATCTTAAAAGATCGACCTTAATAAGAGGAGTAACCCAAACTTTTATTAATTCGTCTACGTTTTCATCGTTATTCGATGTGGAGTTTTATCCCTTAACGCCCTCTCCCTCTCTCTCATCCTTATCACTTCGCTTTTTCTTCTTTAATTTCTCTTTTATATGATTATTGGTTTTCCATGCTTTCATTGACTCAAAATTAAAATCTCATTTTACTGTTGCAGTTTTCTTGAACTTATATTGATATTTGCTTTGTGACTTCTTAGGATCATCAGAATTTTTTCTTTTCTCCCAGTCTTGAAGCACATCTGGCTATGAGTTTCTGAATAATTATGTTAGCAACTGGAGAAATTTCTTGATGATTGTCCTGTATATGTAAGTAACTTTACATTAGTGGGACGGTTTATGTTGTTTCACTTTGTTATAGTTGTTTCAGACATGCCTTAAAAGTTTCCTCTTCCAATACACAGCAGAATCATGGCCATATTCAATTGGAAACACGACCTCGAATTTATAGGGACACAAGGCATAGTTGTTGTTGTTTGAGTCCTACTTGATTTGTTTCCTCATATATGGAAATCCAAAAGCATTTGGTTTTTGTATTACATTTTTGTTGCCTAATTGTCTTTGTTCAATCATTAAATGAAGAGGGAAATATTCTCTTGGAGTTTAAAAATTCCCTTAAAGACCCTTATCATAATCTTCAAAGCTGGAGTTCTTCGGATTCAAATCCTTGCAATTGGACGGGTATAGGGTGTTTAGCTGATTTTAAGGTAACTTCGATTCGTCTAAATGGCCTCAGTTTGTCTGGTTCTTTATCTTCAATCATTTGTGAACTCCCTTACTTAATCAAGGTGAATATATCGAAAAACTTCATTTCCGGTCCGATTCCTGATGATTTTAATTGTTTTCGTAATCTAGAAACTTTAGACCTTAGCACAAATAGATTCCATGGAGAATTTCCAACCCAAATCTGCAAGGTTGCTTCCCTCAGAGAGCTTTATCTGTGTGAGAACTATTTATTTGGAGAAATCCCCGAGGAAATTGGCAATCTAACTCTACTTGAGGAGCTTGTCATTTATAGCAACAATCTAACCGGAATAATTCCTTCTACCATTGGGAAACTGAAAACTCTTAGGATTATCAGGGCAGGTCGAAATTATTTATCCGGTCCGCTTCCTGCTGAAATCACTGAATGCGAGAATTTGGAAGTTCTGGGTTTGGCAGAAAATTGGCTTGAGGGTCGTTTTCCTATTGAGCTGCAAAAACTTAAGAGTCTCACCAGCTTGATTCTTTGGAAAAATTTGTTTACGGGTGAAATTCCTCCTCAAATAGGTAATTTCACTAGCTTGGAATTACTTGCAGTGCATGCAAATTCATTCACAGGAACCATTCCCAAAGAAATTGGGAAGTTGTCTCAGCTGAAAAGATTGTACATTTACACAAATCGATTGAATGGAACAATCCCACCAGAACTCGGTAATTGTTCAAATGCCGCCGAGATTGATCTTTCCGAAAATCGATTGACAGGAGTTATTCCAAACGACTTGGGTCGAATTTCTAATCTTCATTTGCTTCATCTTTTCGAGAACAACCTCCAGGGAAATATCCCCAAGAAGCTTGGAAAGTTGAAGCAACTTAAAAATCTAGATTTGTCCATAAATAATTTGACAGGCTCAATTCCTGTTGAGTTTCAAAATCTCAGGTTCCTGGAGAGTTTTCAACTTTTCGACAATATGTTTGAAGGTATCATCCCTCCATTTATTGGGGCTAATAGCAACCTCATTGTCCTTGACATGTCCATGAATAATCTTGTGGGCAGGATACCTAAAAAGTTATGCCGCTATCAGAAATTGATTTTTCTTAGCCTGGGATCAAACAAGTTGTCCGGGAACATTCCTCGTGGCTTAAAAACTTGCAAATCTCTCGAGCATCTAATGCTGGGAGATAATTTTTTAACAGGAAGTCTTTCTATTGAATTCACAAAACTTCAGAACCTTTCAGCACTTGAGCTCTATCAAAACCGATTCTCAGGATTGATACCTTCAGAAGTGGGAAATTTTACAACCTTAGAGAGGCTGCTTTTGTGGAATAACAATTTCATAGGCCAAATCCCTCCTGAGATAGGGAAACTTGTAAAGCTCGCTGCATTTAATGTATCGTCCAACAGGCTCTTTGGAAGCATTCCTCAAGAATTGGGAAATTGCATAAAGCTCCAGAGGCTTGATCTTAGCAGGAACTGGTTTAAAGGCTCTATTCCGGGAAAGCTTGGCATGCTGGTGAATCTGGAATTGCTGAAACTATCAGATAACACGTTCACGGGATCAATACCGGGAACTTTAGGGGGACTAGCTAGATTGACAGAATTGCAAATGGGTGGAAATTTCTTCTCGGGGAACATTCCAGTCGAGCTGGGTCGATTAACTTCTCTTCAGATTGCTCTCAATATCAGTCATAACAATCTCAGTGGATCGATCCCGGGCAATTTAGGTAATCTGCAGATGCTAGAATCACTTTACTTGAATGACAACCAGCTTGTTGGTGAAATTCCTATTTCAATAGGAGCATTAATGAGCCTAAATGTATGCAATCTTTCTAATAATAATCTGGTGGGAACGATACCAAACACCCCAGTTTTCCAGAGGATGGATTCCAGCAATTTTGCCGGGAACAATGGATTGTGCATATTAGGTTCAAATCATTGCCATTCATTTCCAGCCCCTACATCTGCTCCAAATCCTAGTTGGTTGACGAAAGGTTCTTCCAGAGAAAAAATAGTCAGCATTGTTTCCCTTACTATCGGCCTGATCTCGTTAACTTTTATTGTGTGTGTTTGTTGGGCTATAAGGCACCGTAAACCTTCTTTCGTTACACATGAAGATCAACCGAAACCTGATGTATTGGATGGCCATTACTTTCCTAAAGAAGATTTCACATATATGGACCTTGTTGAAGCCACTGGGAATTTTTCAGACAGTTTTGTCATAGGACGGGGAGCCTGTGGAACTGTCTACAAGGCTGTAATGACCAATGGTGAAGTGATTGCAGTTAAAAAGTTGAAATCCAGAGGAGAAGGAGCCAGCTCAGACAACAGTTTTTGTGCTGAAATTTCGACTTTGGGAAAGATTAGGCACAAAAATATTGTGAAACTCTCTGGATTTTGCTACCATCAGGACAGCAATCTTATCCTATACGAATACATGGCGAATGGAAGTCTTGGAGAACTGCTTAATGGGAAGGAGACAGATTGTATGCTCGATTGGAGTGCTCGATATAAAATTGCTCTTGGTGCTGCAGAGGGGTTATGCTATCTTCACAATGACTGTAAACCTCAAATCATTCATCGCGACATAAAATCGAACAACATTCTGCTAGATGAATATTTTGAGGCACATGTTGGAGATTTTGGCTTGGCAAAGTTGATTGACTTCCCCTTCTCAATATCAATGTCTGCTGTTGCTGGTTCATATGGCTACATTGCCCCTGGTAAGAATAACAGCTTTCTTTCACTATTTGACAAGTATCTGAAAAATTATTATGATTAATTGATGTTCATTTTTCTCATTTCAGAGTATGCTTACACGATGAAAGTAACAGAGAAATGTGATGTCTATAGTTTTGGGGTAGTTTTGTTAGAACTGATTACTGGAAGGTCGCCTGTCCAACCTCTTGATCATGGAGGCGACCTAGTAACCTGGACGAGAAGATCAATTTCTAAATTAGTAACATCTGACATATATGATCAACGGATTGATCTTAACGAGAAAAGGACAATCAGAGAAATGTCTTTAGTACTTAAAATCGCATTGTTCTGCACCAACACATCCCCACTCAACAGGCCTACCATGCGTGAAGTCATTGCAATGCTGATTGATGCCAGAGAATCAGTTAGTGATTCATTATCATCTCCAACATCAGAAACTCCCTTAGAGGAAGATGATTTCTGTTAAAGGTACGATATGTTCTCTGTCCTCTTAAATGCTGTTCGTTTCTCTATATGTCCATGCGACTATGTCTGTGAGCTCATATGAAGTGAACCAGCCACGACGGTGAGTTCAATGGAAGAAGTTCATATGACAGCACAACGAATTTTACTTTCTTTTACTTCTTTAATACTGTCGAGTATTATCAACACTATCTTAGTGTATAGGTAATTCGTTATTTTGGGGTGATTGATTTTCATTTTCCAGGTTTTATGCAGCTGTAGGGTGTCATTAGAAGAGGAGCTGTCACAAGTATATTTTTCTTCCGTGTTGGATAATGCACCAGAAACTCTCTCCTCTTGGGAGACTGCCCTGCCAGATAATCTGTAATAAATAGGCTTATCATAACTATTCCATTCATTCAGAACTGAACATTTTTGCCCATTATTGTTTTCCAATGATGCTTTTAGTCTAGTTTAAATTTTTAGACGATATAGCTTAAGCGAGTATCTACAGATTAGATGGAATAGAACAATGTAGATCATGTCTGGCTAGGTTTAAAACTCGCTGACAAGAGCTCTTTTGGCATATATAAGTAGGAAAAATTATGAGTCGTATAGAATGTGTGTTGTGTTGAAAATGAATTTGAAGGAAATGTGGGAAACAAGTAGGGATGGCAAAAAAGCTCGTCGGCTCGGGCTCAGCTAGGAAAAAGCTCGAGCCGGGCCCGGCTCGGGCTTGGTTACAACGAGCCGAGGCTCGGGCCGAGCCTCATTTTTTTTGTCAGACTCTACTCGACTCGGGCCCAAAAAAGCTCAAGCCAAACTCGAGCTNAAAAATGGTAAAAATTTTAAGTTTTTTAAGTAAAAATTGTAGATTTGACATAAAAATAAAATAAAACCCTAGCTGGCTCGGTTCAGGCTCGGCTCGGCCCGCTAAGGCTCGGGCCGAGCCTCATTTTTTTTGGCCGGGCTTGGCTCGGCTCGAGCCAAAAAAAGCTCGACCTAAAAAAGTTCGGGCTCGGCTCGAACTTTTTTTTCCGGCTCGGGCTCGACTCGTTGCCACCACTAGAAACAAGGCTTCACACGAAATATGTTTCAAAAAAGAGATGATATACACGGTTATAAACAATTCCCTAGCATACTAGTCTATATTACTCAAAAGTACTTTCTATATTATCGACTCAAATCTGAATTTCCTTTATTCTGAGTAGATAATGAGTGACAACTCAAATTGTTAACGATTTGAGCGTCACTAAAATTTAAATTAAACTTAAATAAAAGGATTGAAATGAATAAATAGGTTTTTTATTTAAAAAAATTACAATTCAACGTTATTCATAATAAAGCGTATTTTTAAAGAAAATGCATTTGACGTAAGAAAATTTTAAAATGACTTCAAACATAAATGAAATAAAATTCGCATTAACTTCACGAAAATTATTTTAAATTAAAAAACTGTTAAAGTTATTTATTTAATCCACAACCAAACAATTAAGAAACCTATATCTCTAGGGCGTGTTCGGTAGGCATTAAAATTGAAAAACTGGTTGTTATTGTTGACTTTTATTATATGAGTGGGACCCAATAACGACTATATTTTCAATTTTAATTGGATTTTAATCCTTACCAAACAGGCCCCTAATCTTTAAAGAAACTAATCTACAAAAAGAAAAAGAAAAATCCTAATTGCCTCTAACTAAAATATTAATTTTAAAGTGGGTAAAAAGTAATAAAAAAATCATGACTAATTAAAAATTTTGTAGCCTTGAAGATGAAAAAATAATAGCATAAAGAAAAATAAGGAAATTTACTCGTTGAATAAACATAATACAAATTCAATGTAAATAGATCAAATTAGAAGAAATATCAATTAAAAAGTATGTTAGGGTTTTAGAAATCCACATTGTGTTGGGTGCTATCTTACGTCAGCTTTAGAAATCCTGATGTAATGCCTACAGCATCAGGGAACGAAAAGAAAATTCAACACCAAATGCAAATAAGTGGATATATTGATTTGCAATCTAATTATAATTCACATTATAAATTTTATAGCCTAATTTTTAAGCCTTAAGTTGCAAAAAATAAAATAAAATCTAATCACGTCAAACGAGACGAATTCTAACCATTCAAATTTTGCTTCTAACTAAAAAACTTTAGTTATAGTAAAGTTCGTCTAATATATGACAAACTGAGTTGGTTCGTGTCAATCTTACACAGTTACACCACGACTTTTGTTCATAGTATATGTGTCGTGTCTTGAAAAGTACATTGAGGACGGCCTCGATTTTTTTTCTTTTCTTTTCGAAAACTACTATATTAAGAACAAAAACTACTCGTTGTACGAAAATATAACGACCAATCAAGGCTCGGTCCCCTCAATTGGATAAGTTGTAGATTGTGGCCACATCTCTTAATGGTCCTATGGCTTCTTTTGTTGGCAATTGACCTACCGCATTCATTGATGATGGTGAAATGTTCTTTCATTTCACCTTTAAGGTACAATCCTCCGTTTCAATGCTTTGGAATCTGTCAATCGGAGGAGCACAATCAAGTTTAAAACCTCAAAGCCCTGAAAAGAATGTGAATCACTTCTCAATTTCTTCCACTCACCCAGTGAAATTTTTTGGGAAAAGTTTAAGGATATTTAATGTAAACTTTTGACAACTCTCTAAAAGTCACAGTGTATTCAATTAAAATTTTTTAGAAGTGAAATCTGTTGATTGATTCCATTCCTGATAATGTGCCGTTAACAAGGCCTACCTATTCTCTCTACGCAACACGTTGGAAGGGTACTCAATACTCAACGGTTCCATGGTGAACCATCTTGCAAAGTGAAGTTCTATAATCTTCCATGAGATATTATCTTGTCTAGGACATCCTAATAGCTTTTTCGTAGAGAAACCAAGCAAAACAATAAAATCGTTATTACAAATGTATACCCAAAATTAAGAAACATACAGACTAAAATTGTATTAAGTTGACAGGAGAAATCAATTTGTATAGAGAAAAAATCTACAGAAATGCAACAGAATAGAGACAACAGTGTGTCCCACCATGTATTTAAAAAAAAGTGCGGGCCCCACCCTTGTGTGAGTAATCTATTGCGTTTCTGTGAAATTTTTTTGTGTACGTGCAACACTTCTCTAGTTGATATTTACCGTAAAAGCAATACTAGGCTGCAAGGAGGGTTTGACACCCTCCCTGACAGTCCCCTCACAATGGTCATATGGGTCCCGCCACATGTGAGAAGATGTCAACAAGCATTTCAATTTTTTTTGGCAAACTGATTTAATTGTTAGCATAAATGATAAAACTTTGTGACAGTCTTCTCTTGAAGCTAATATACAGATTAAGGTTGAACAAAGCTGAAAAGTGAAAAAAGGTTGTAAAAGTTGGCATAAGAAAATTGACAATAATTTGTATTGGTTTGAGAATTAAGCAACAATTTAGATCCCTATGCACTATTTAATGGTTGATTCTTGAATTACTGCAGGGTTATTTTAGTGCAAACTGCAAAATTCAGATTAACCTTACACCTTTTCAAGGACTGATATTTGGAAGCAAGTCGAGAGAAAATCTTGTCCAGATTTTTGGTCCCCCTTCGAGAAAACCATGCTCACTGCGTCTGCACCATCCTTACTATCGTTAACCCTAACGAAGGTTCCCTATATATAAGATAAATTAGGGTAAAATCGTGAAATTCATTAAATATCGTAATGAAATTTTGGTTAACGTACTGATTTTGCACAGTAACAATAATTATGTTCCACAACTTTACACAAAGAGATGACAAGACTTGGCTCAGCTCTCCATATCGCCGCGTAAATGTGCAGTTAATACAAAAAGTAGGAGGCGGCAGTACAGTTCAATGTACAAAGGCAACAACGTATGAAGCAGGTTACGTTGAACGTGACTTCTCCTTCTCCTCCCTATAAATTTAGCAGACTTTTACTCTTTCTTTGCCAACAAAATATCTTCCTTTTTTCACATTTCAATCTTCAATTCTGTAATTATATATCCAATGGCGAAAATTCAGAAACTGAGGTTCATAACAGAAGTTGCTCCCCCGAAGTTCATCTCGATAACACGGCGTCCCGCTATCAAAATGTTGGATACAATCGATGAGGAAAAGGCTTATGCATCAACCCTTTCGTCGTCTCTCGGCAAAGCTCTCGACCAGGATGGATACCGCCAAGTCTCTCCTTTCGAGTGAGAAATTTTCGAAAAAGATTATGAATAAAGCACAGATCAAATTCTATTTGAAATGTGCTACATTAGCATAACCAGATAGGATAAATAAGTAAAGAGTACATGGATTAGCATGATCTCTTTTCTATTTCTTTGCAGTTTTCTGGAGAAAATTGTTCACACATGCATCTTCACCACCATCTTTTTATAAGGGGTGAATTGAGTATTTCTGTTGATTTCTAGTTTTGTTGCAATTATGCAAGCAGTGAAATTTCCGGTAATTTCCACAAAGAACCCGTGGGAATGGCCGAAGGAATCAGCAAGCGAACCAACAACATAGTAAATCTAGAAAGAAGGGTGATATTGGACTAATTTCTTGAGAAGCTCAATATATATATATATATATATATATATATTTATTTATTTATGATTAAGCCATTGTTTTGTTTAGATAAAAATTAGATTTATTATAAATTTTAATAAAATATATGATTGAAAAATTGTGAATCCCATAAAATAAGAGTTTAAAATTAATTGTCGAGGACTTAGATTTTAATAAGCATTTTAGCAGAGTCAAATGGGGAGCTAAGTCAAAAACAATTAGAGAAAGTTCGATAAAAAAAAAAAAAAAGGCTTATGCATCAACCCTTTCATCGTCTCTCGGCAAAGCTCTCGACCAGGATGGATACCGCCAAGTCTCTCCTTTCGAGTGAGAAATTATCGGAAAAAGATTATGAATAAAGCACAGATCAAATTCTATTTGAAATGTGCCACATTAGCATAACCAGATAGGATAAATAAGTAAAGAGTACATGGATTAGCATGATCTCTTTTCCATTTCTTTGCAGTTTTCTGGAGAAAATTGTTCACACATGCATCTTCACCACCATCTTTTTATAAGGGGTGAATTGAGTATTTCTGTTGATTTCTAGTTTTGTTGCAATTATGCAAGCAGTGAAATATATAAATCTTTTTGATTAAGCCATTGTTTCGTTTAGATAAAAATTAGATTTATTATAGATTTTAATAAAAGTTAATAAAATATATGGTTGAAAAATTGTGAATCCCATAAAATAGGAGTTTAAAATTAATTGTCGACGACTTAGATTTTAATAAGCTTTTTAGCATAATCAAATGGGGAGCTAAGTCAAAAACAATTAGAGAAAGTTCGATAAAAAAAAAATTAAAAAATTGTCACCTTCAAATTATGCGAATCAAATCTTACAAGCCAAACAAGTGGGAAATTTCTCAAACCAAAATTTATAAATTATCAAACTTTATTTCAACAACGAATTTCAATGGATTCAAAAGTATTATCTACTTATACGTCACTCGTTTATATCTATTTATAAATCAAATTATTATTTATAAACTTTTTTCGAACGGAGGCTTAATTGGCTTAAAAGCAGCAAGACCAACTATTGTTTGAATGGGCAAAGTTTCAGTTTCATCATTTTATTTTATTTTATTATTATTATTATTTTGCAAAATTTGTCAGTTGAATTTCTACTTTGTTTCAATTAAGTCCCTTTGTCCACAACTATGATATCCACGAAAAAATAATGCATCCAACGTAGATAGGAAAAAAGGTCAATGCTATGCTTTATTGTCTAATAAGGTTAAAATGTACGTATTGTTGAAAAAAAATGTGCTTTCGATATGTGTTTTAGAGATCTCTCTAAAGAAAGACAATTTCTACATTAATTTTTTTTCCCAAAAAAAATAATAATAACAAAATTGGGAAAGCATGTTCGGCTTACCCTTGGAGGTGGGGAAGGTTGGAATACAGATGGAGGAGGAGGAGGGGTAGAAGAAGAAGAATTTCATTTTCCTTTTTATTCTTTTTTTTTTATTTAATTTTTTGCTTATCCAGGAAGAAGGGCAATACCGCCTTTTCAATCAAATTTTAGCTTGCTAGAAGACAAAGGTAAAATTGTTGAAGGACCTAAATGCTAAATTGAAAGATTGAATGTAGGGGTGTCCAAAAGTCTCGAACCAAATCGAGCGGTTCTTCACAAGTTAAATACCCGAACAGGTACTCGAATTGAGAATCGATGGGTATGGGTCGGGTCTCGGGTCTAGACCAAGAACCGAATAAGAACAGAACTAAATAATTTTCTTATTTTATTTATTGAATTAATTGAATTATTTTATTTTTTAAAATAAATTAGCAAATTAATTAATTAAATCAGACCATTTTATAATTTTAAGCCTTGAGCCTCAATTTTTTAATATGGGTCACCAACATTTTAATATTAATATCTACTTTTTGGTATTTGTATGCATTGAATTAATGTTATTCGACAACTAGTTATTTATATATTTTTGAATTGGGCTACATTAATTTGTAAAAGTTACGAATGNCATTTCATAATTTTAAGCCTTGGGCCTCAATTTTTTAATATGGATCACCGACATTTTAATATTAATATCTACTTTTTGGTATTTGTATGCATTGAATTAATGTTATTCGACAGCTAGTTATTTATATATTTTTGAATTGGGCTACATTAATTTGTAAAAGTTACGAATGAAATGTCATTAGTTTTATTTATGTAATGTTGTTGTAAATGTTAAAAAAATTAATTATGACATGGAACCGAATCTGAACTATTTCATAATTATAATTATATTTGGACTCGACGGGTCCATTTATTAAATACCCGAAAATTTCGAAAACGAGCAGAATCGAACCGAACCGACCCACGGACAGCTCTAATTGAAGGTGTAAATGCTACAATTAGGAAATCGAGGGCCAAGTTTCAACACAAGTTCAAGTTGGAGATCTCTGCTGCTATTTCCCTGAAAAGATTTTTATAAGCTGGTTTTAACTTATATGCATAGCCAAATACGTTCTTTCGCTGCAGCGTGATAAATGCATTTTTATTCACTTATTCGAGTTATATTACTAAGTTTTTGTGTCGTTTTAGTATTGAATTTTTCTTAACTTTTGGTTAATTTTATTTTATTTCAGTTTTTGATCCGTTTCTAAACAATTTGAAAAGAAAGAAGGATCGATTGACTAATGGATGGAAGTTTGAGGATTAATTTACATTTAAGTAAAAGTTGAAGTACTAAAATCGAAGTAATTTAATGTTTAGGACCAGATGATAGAAAGAATGTAGAAAATAGCTAAAAGGGGAATTTGAGAAATTTTATAACTGGGCAGCCTCCCAATTAGATGGTCAGGCGGTAGCTTGGCACTTAACATGGGTTTTTTAATATGCCTGGGTAGCCACCTCGTTTATTACTGGGCGCCCGTCCAAACCAATTCGGTTAAAAAATTATGTTTTCTTCAGAATTCAATTCTAACAGGGAAACTTCCGTTTGGGCCATGATATGCACTATCTTTGGAGATTTTTTGGCACTCATTCTCAAAACATAATTAGGGCGTGAAGAATTAATTGCAAAAGGAGTAAAAGAATACATCAAGATTCAATTTCAAGAACTTCAATATTGAATTCAAAATTTTCCGGGTGATGAACAAATATTATATCTTTTGTTTTCTTCTTCTAACATGTTAGACTAGATTTATTTGTGTCGCGAGAATGATGAATATTGTAATATGAATTTTTAATCTTTAGTTTACATACTTGACATTAAAAACATGTTCTGGATATTGAATGATTTATATGATTTTATTTTCTTTACAATTATTGTGCACGCTAGTTGTGTAAATGTGATGCCCTATTTTATGCATTCGAAAGAAGGAAAATATGTTCGACGTATATAAATTATCATATGATGCAATAGAGAATATAAATATACCATTATACTCTATGTGAATCTTTGAAACAAGTATTTTTAAATGTGTGAAAAATATGTTCGCATTCGTCGTAGAAATATATTCAGATCATATATGAAAGTAGATTTAACATTACTCGAGATAGATTGTTAAATAAAATAGGAATGTTGAATAGTCAAAGTGTAGAACTACGGTTAAAAATTATTATTACATGAAAATTCGAAATCCTAGTACATTTGTCATCTATTAAATACGTCAATCTACATTTAATTTAATTAACTTATTCATAATTGTATAAGTAAATTAATTTATTCATAATTTTATCACAAATAAACACCTCATATTAATGTTCATAAAAATTTACACACTTTTGTATGTTCACATTCGTCATAGAAATATATTCAAATCATATATAAAAGTAGATTTAACATTACACGAGATAGATTGTTAAATAAAATAGGAATATTGAATCGTCAAAGTATAGAACTAAAGTTAAAGGTGATTATTACATGAAAATTCGGAACCTTAGTACATTTGTCATCTATTAAATACGTCAATTTACATTTAATTTAATTAATTTACTCATAATTATATAAGTAGATTAATTGATTCATAATTTTATCACAAATAAACACCTCATATTATTCTTATTTCGATTAAGAATATTTTTGCTTCTCACTTCGATCACTTAGCAATAATTTTCCCGTGGACTTCCTTCTCAAAATTCCCTTTATTATTCTCAAAATTCCCTTTATTATTTGTTAAGGAATCGTACCCTTTGCCGTGGGTTTAATTGGAAATATATTTTCGTCAAGCGCTCAACTTACGATTAGACGACAACCTTTAACCTAAAATTTACCCTGGTATTCGGTAGTGCCTGATCTCTAACAATGGATCCTCAACCTGAACCAGTAAGCTACATCTGTGGAGGTACTTCTTAACATACATGGATGGATACACAATTGAATGTGTAATTTTCCTGTCTGTTTTTAGCTGATTGAATAATGTTAAAATAATTTTGCAGATTGCGGCCAAGAGAACACCCTGAAGCCAGGCGACGTGATTCAATGCCGCGAGTGCGGTTATCGTATCCTCTACAAGAAACGTACCCGAAGAAGTAAAACTTCAATACCCATTTATTTGGCCTCTTTGACATATACTGTAGTTTCATGATTTATTAATGATGAATTAGCTGACTACTTGTTTTAATATATTGTTTCTTCTCCTTTTTGTGATGGATTGAAAGATTCTTGGGCTATTATGAAATTGTTTTGACTCGAATTATTTGTTTATTTTTGCAAACTTATACTCAATTTGATGTATTTTAATGATTTTATTTTAGCTGTGATTGAGTGAAAGCTTCTAACTAATTTTGTGGGGTGTCCAACATTAGCTTGTTTGATCTTTGTTTTGTTTTTTCGTCAGAAGAGAAATGTAGAAATAAAAAATCTCGAGTTATCTTTTGTTCAGAGGTTTAACTTCATGCAGAAGGAGCATTTCGTAGAGTAGTTCTCAAGTTGGAAAACTTTAAAAGCCTGAAATATAAATTGCATTGGTAAAAAATATAAATTCTTGGTGCTTGGTTAGCTGGAAAAGAGTATCAGGTTTAGTGGTTTGTCCATTGAGAAATCTTAGGTGGGGAAGTGCTAATATTTGATAAAAATTAGCCTTTCTACGAGTTTTTAATTATAGCATTCTTGATCCTTTCCAGGAGAATGATGTTCACAACAAAATTTAGTTGTTAGGGAGAATGATGTTCATCACATGTAATGGACATTTAGAATTGCCCATAGGCCATAAAAGTTGTGGAGAATTCTCAATGCATGGCAAAATTGGGTCTTGATGGATATGTATATCTTTGTATGTAGAAGTAGAGATAATCATGCTAAATTTTCTAGTTTTGTCTTGGTGAAGATGCTTGAAGGGCGTATTAAAGATTGTGATTTTTATTAATGGAGCTAGTTGCCCTGATAGAACAAAATGTTATTGTTCTTAAGTCTCTTATTCGATTTGTTAATGTATGCATATTGAAGTGACTAGGGAACTAATTGTTGTGTATTCACCCCATGTCATGAGCTGGATTAGGTTCCAACCTCAACAAATAATTTAATAAAAGGACCCTATAGCAATTGTGATTAGAATAAGGAATCAAAGTTGCAATTTCAACTGAAACTCTAAATCACCAAATATGGCAAAAGTGGACAATGTTTTTTGCTTGGGGCGGAAATTGGCGAAGGATAAATAAGGAGAGTCCCAGTAGGACTTTAATTTGAAGCCATCAAATAAATATTGGACGAATAGAGGAGCATATTTACATGTGAGTGCATGTAAGAGAAAATTCAATTCAGCCACAAATAGTGAATAAAAGTTCGATTGGAAAATTGCACCAATCTTGGCAGCTTGCGCAACTTTGACCAATCATTGATATTTCAATGTTCTTTGGTCTAGTTATCCTCAAATTTGTATAGTAGTTTCACATTCGCAACTCATTCCTCTTCAAATTCAACTGTCAAGATTGACTACCAATAGTTCATTCGTGAGGGATCACTATCTGAACAATGCCAAATTTTGATTAGCCTTTTATTTGTTGTTTTGAGTAGTTGTTACGATTGAGTCAGTTGTGTACCTTTATTTTGTGCTTGGATAAATTCTCGTTGTTTGCTTTTGTGGATCCCTCTTTTGATGGGCGAAGATTT
>CAIGRO010191561.1:0-10195 GCA_903798355.1 Fraxinus baroniana
TTCAATTGTAATTTTTAAATAATAAATTAAATTAAATTAGAAGAGAAAAAAAAAATATAAGAGGAGCATAACTCCGGATGATATTCGGAGTATACCCCGCAAGTCCGCATTGTGCGGAGTAGGTCCGCATGTAGAGCCACTCCGCACAATCTGGAGATTGCTTCGGATTGTGCGGAGTGGAGATACTCCGCACAATCCGGAGGTTGCTCGAGAAAGTCCGCACAATACTGAGTGTTGCTTCGTATTGTGTGGAGTTTTTCCTCCGCACAATGCGGAGTGAGACTCCAAATTTTGCGGAGCTAGCCTGCATATGATGCTTTGTTTATGACTCTGCATTGACCTCTTAAGGACCTAACTTGAAGAGCAAAACTCCACAAACTCTCAAGTTCGTCATGAGTATTTGTATTTACTGGGTTCAAAGCAAAAAGATGAAACATAATTCATTTAAGACCAATTCAAGAGTTCAAGTTAAATCTTCTATTTTTCTTCAATCAATTGAAATTTAAGTGATGTTTTTTTCATTCAATCACGTCTTTTTGTAAGTCACGAATGCTTAGCTATATAGAAGTTAGTTTTATTAATTTAAAAATTGTTAAATATTTAAAATAGTTTGTTATGGTATTGATTTCTCAATAAAATTTCTTTTGCGAATAAGAATTTTTATGTAAGTAAACTAAAAAGTATTTCATTTCATATAGGCTCATCTATAATTACTTCTAAATAAAATTTCAATGAATCAACGATCGTTCTGAAAGCATTTTTTTGTAACCTTTTAGAATAAATGGAATAAAACTATATGAAATAAGCAACAAAATAATATATCTAAAGAGCGAAGTCATTCTATATGTTGCAAAAATCTTTTAGGCTCCATCATGTCATTTACAACCTAAAGCATCATAGAACATGTTTACATCCTTTCTACATTGACTTTTTCCTAGAAGTTTTAGCCAGTTCAAAAACATAAAATTGTCCTATAATAATGGAGATCAGCCAACAAAAGATGTTTTGTACGTTTCAAAATATTACAAACTCCATCTCAGATAAGTTACAAGCTATATGAAGCTTTTCTTCCTATCATTTACAAACTTCATGGACAAACTTCATTGACAGTAGCAAAAGTAGTCTACAAAACTCAAAAGGCATGAAGATTCTACAAATGATGCTACAAAATAAAACAAAGGCTTGGCATCTTGGATGGAGATATCAAAAGAAGCGGACAATCTTTTCGGTTGTAGCATTCGATGTCTTCAAATATCAGGCATTAGTCTCGTTTTTCTTTCTCTGCAACCTGATGAATATGTGAGCTCGGATTGTCTATTTTTGTCATGGCAAGTGTTGTCTTAGTCAAAGTTTGGAACAACGACCGTTTTGCAGATGGTGGTGACGTGTCAGCATCAAAATTCTTATCTTCTTCTGGGATTGCTTTGTCTTTCTTACTTGCCTCCTCTGTTTCATCAGCAAGAGTAGAAGATGGGTCGAGGACAAATACAATTTCATACTTATATTCATCAGTGTTTGGCTCGAGTTGTGTGACTTTGACATAAAATATGTGTTCCTCAGGACCCATTTCCACTAATTGATCAATGTTTGGATCACTTCCCTAAAGAATGAAAAAGAAATAATGTTATGCATGGATGACTAAAGTTGAGCTAGTCAGGTATGATGTATACTCATTGAATTAGAACTTTTCATCAAAGTCTTAGCATCACACTTCAACAATGTCTCAGCAGGGCTGCCAATTGCATTTGCAATTAAGATTCCACTGGCATCTTCTAACTGTACATTAGCATTTGCCCTATGATAGTGGAGAGTAATTTCATTATCATAAAGAAAGATTGAAATGAAATAACACTTGTTAAACTTCAGAAGGCATATCTATAAATTGTACAAATCTAGCAATTATTACCCTGGGATAGCCTTCGAGGAAGGGTATTTGCAGTACACACAGGGGAAAGTCTCACCAAATTCTGTAGGACTTACTTTATTACAGTTACTACAAGACATGTACCAAAATGCTTGTTTTTTTTGCCAAGATGGTTGATTTTGCTTTGATCCGAAGTACTTACGTTGTGGAAAGATTCATTGTTAAAATGCATTTATAAAGAGAGGAATATATAGTATTTATACAATTTAAATGACTTACCCCAAGTAAAGGGCCTTTAATATTGTGTATTTGAGTAAATTTTTTGTGCGTTGGAGGAGACAATTTTGTTGGTGTTAATGCAAGAGATGGTTTCTCCAGTGCAATTCATTCAACTCTTCAGTTTGTGCTTCTACCCTAGGAGTATACGATTTTATATTAATGAAAGTTAACTATTAACAAACGACCTATAATTAGGAAAGAATTATGTATCTACCATGCTCGAAACTCAGCAACTTGGTTAAACCCACCATCTATAAAGAAGGTGCTATTGATTTTAGTTGATAGTGTAAGACCTGTAGTAAAGACTAAACGTTAAATCTTTTTTATTTATTTATTTTTTATTTTATAGATTTACATTGATTGGTATGGGCTACAGATAGTTGGATAGAAAGGAGGAGTCAATACCATTACAGGATGACACTTTCAACCTGTTTGTTAAGATAACTGGCTTCTTAGCAATTTTTTCTGCTAGTGTAATGCACTCTTTTTCTACATAAGTATCCAACATTGTTAAGATGATAGTATGGAAGGTTTTATCAATCAGTACAACATCCTGCACGTATGTTTGTCTGAATTAGACGCTTTGGCCGCATGTCTATGGCAATCGCAAGTATGCCTAGATATATATACAGTTAATAAGTTAATATGCAATGCGACACAGGATATGTAAATCGAGAACAAAAAATGTAAGATATAGTTATCCAAAATATAGATAGAATTTGTGTACTTGTGTCATTGTTGCAGCCCATGTATTTTCCAAGTTCTCCGAAGGGAGTGAATCTATAAGTAGAAAACAGAAACTCCATGTTATTCTCATTCACTTCTTGAATTCAAGTTTTTCCAGTTATTGTCCACCGGATGTCACCGTTTGCAGCTTTATATTCATGTTTAGTGTCTGTCATGAGAGCATTTGAAACAATGTATGTTTTGCTCAATATAAGTTGGTCTTCGAAGGCATTTATATTCCCATCATACACTGTTGTATGGACTTTATTTCCCGATGAAAGATGAGAAGTGGAAAATAGTTCATATAGTGATATCGTGGAAAATAGGTTGATGGATTATATTGATTCATCACAAACAATTTACCTGAAAATCCATTAGTACCAAGTTCTATATTTACTGTTACTATTTCTTGCTTGCTTTGGAGCCAATTTCTCAGCAACTATCACCTTGGCTTGCCAATTTCTTTCATTCAGACTGATTTCTGGAATGAGTTTATAGTGTTCTGTCATCTTGTTCAGCCTAGAAGAAATATAACAGCATTAGAGACTATGCATTAGAATCTTGCACTATTATTATGCAAAATATCTCTGTGTGTGTGTGTGCGCGCACGGCTGTCAGGCCAAAAGGTAAAGCAAAGATAAAAAAGTATATTTTGTATCAGATTGCAGAAAAGGTGTGACTTTTTTTTTTTTGGAGATTTGACAGTGAAGCATGCATATTTTCAATAAAATTTAGTTGTAGAAATTGCTAGGATAGATACATAACATGTAGGTACAGAAATTGCTAGGATAGATACATAACATGGAGGTCCAAAAATTGAATGATTGTAAATTGCTAGGATAGATACATAACATGGAGGTATAGAAATTGAATGATTGTAAATACAATACTAATTTTTTGTTTGAAATAAATAAATAAATTGTATCTTATGAATATGTAGATGACGAATTTAAGTTATTTAAACTTTAAATGAGCAATTTCATATGCGTAAGGTTAAAGTAAAAAATCAACTTTTATCTCAGGCTTCATGAAATCTGGGAATAACAAATTTTATAAGTTAAATGTACCGAAGGAAAAAAAGTGCAAATAAAATCAAAGATAAAAATGTGGTAAATGTGCTTATAATATTCTCGGCAACTTAAATAGATTTTTATCACCATTAATTTTGTAGTGAGTATAGTGCACAAAAGTAAGATTCCTTTTTTAATAGGCAAAACTTTTGTTCGCTAATGACGAAAGGGATAAATGAAACTACAACTACAGATTTACACTGTCATAGAAGCATAAAAGGAGGATAAAAATAATTATTCCATTTTTTAGTCTCTAGGCATACCAAATTGTATACAAACTTCAATACACATTTTGTTATGTGAGAAATTATAGAATAAGAATAGAAATCATGACAGAGGTGCGCGACAATAAGAACGCAGAATAAATATGTACTAATAAAAGAACAAATAGCAGTAATATTAATGCCAAAAAATGGAAAGTACGAAATGCAACAAACTCAATGTCAATAGTCGTAGATTTTTTCTTTGGTAAATTGTAATAGTAAATTTGACTTACTACTCAAATAGCGCAGATTTGTACGAACTTCGACCAAAAATTCATAGTTGTATCTTCAAAGATTGCCTGTGGTAACAATAACAAAAGTAAATAATAGCGAATGGTTGGGACATAAAACAGAATAAGAAAAATCATTTATCATGTACTGAAAATGTACAAAAAAAGTTACCTATGTAAACATACAGTCAAGTAAATGAATCAACTGTTCGGAATTCAACTTCCAAATGATTTCGGCACCTTCCCATTCATTTTGGCTAAGAAAGAATGTAGGCACTTTTTATCAAGGCACTGATGTAGCAAATTGATTAAAAAAAAAAAAAAAAACTGGATTACTTCGAAAATTTAAGCCATTTACATAAATTGATGGACATAAACTACTGTAAAAGACAAAAATTTTCAGCTTAAGAATGAGTACACATAAATTGGCGATTCTTACATTTCTTTTGAACATTTCAAGTAGGACAAGAATTATAAGCTTAGGAATGTGTAGAGTTGTTAATCAAGACATTGAGGTTAAGCATAAGTAAATTCTGAAGATAAATCAAAAGTGATATAACTTGGAGTGATTATTGGAAATCTGGATTTTTTTTTCCACGTTCGATGTAGGAGTATCATTTCATCTAATGATGGCAAAGATTGTGGGGTCTAAACATTTTATATAGATATGATTTATATGTTTGCTGACTATTAATTCCTGATAATTTGCATAATCAGGTATGATATTCAATGCATATCTATTTGATTGATGGATAACTAATGAAACGTCGTGAAAGCTCTTACATCACCAGACTGACATTTCTGGGGTTATAGTAGCTAATCAAAAAAGACAATAAGGAGATACATTCATGAAGTTGTTACCTGAATGTTAAACTCAATACATTCAGATAACCCCTACACAAATGTTAAAGAACTTTGAATTAATTGTTCGATATCAATACTGTGTAAAATAGCATATTTTATATTATAGTAATAATAGTGATCAAATGTTTTAAATAATAATAATAATAATAATAATAATAATAATAATAATAATATTGAGAACTGGAATAAGATGTAATAAATAAATAAGTAAAACAGCAAATTGAAATTCACCAATGATTTGTCCTCCAACTATGCTTTGATCACATAAATCTTACCCTGCACCAACCTCATAATGTTAGGAAAAACCTCAAATTTTAATATTTCTCATCAATGAATCTTTCCTTACTAATTTCTCAACTAAAACCTAAATGTACGGGAGTAAAAAACGACCGAAACCAACGTTGGCATTAAGGCGGACGTAATGACAGAATACATGATATAGCAAACTATAAGTTGCACATGAATGAAAATTAGCTGGATGAGAAACAGTAGGCCTGAGTTAGATTAAAAATACAGCTTCGAAATGCTTTTACATAGCACAAAAGAGAATATCCACTCATATATAGCAGCTGTCATTTCTACATCACCGACTACTTCAAAATCAACATTGCTAATTAAACAACAAATAGAAGCCACAACTTGACGAAATCATAAACTGATTTTATTTTCACAACATTGCTAATTAAACAACAAATAGAAGCCACAACTCGACGAAATCATAAACTGATTTTATTTTCACTAAGATCCATTTTCCAGAACAAATAGCTCAACATAATTATGATCTTATTTTTTCAAACTCCTAATAAGCCACTATGGTAACGAAAGCCTGAAACCACATTTTTTTTTTGGTGTTTTATGTTTTTGTAGGATCCTACGAATTGTTATTGAGGAACACATAGAAGTGAGTAATGAAATAAACTGAGATATTAGTGTGATAAGTTTGAGATGTAGAGCTTAATCTTATAATTTAATCCTCTAATTTGCTCTCGTCTTTTCTGAATCTTTTTTTTTCTTTCTCTTTTTACAATTGATTGTCTATGATGAACTATGTTTATACATCCATACTTACGGAGTGAACTCATCTGAAAATGAAAGATGAAGAAAAAATAAAATTCAAATGGTACACTTTAATATCTCAAAAAGAGACTTCTTACCTTTATTCAAACACGCGAAAAACAAAATATGAAGGCAACATTCTAAATTTACTTTGACAAAGTAATAATACACATTCATTCAATGAAACCTGCACACATCAATACAATTAGACAAGAATACAAAAAATCATGGAAGCAGTTACTTAATTTGAAATGTTGAAGAATAGTGGTTTCATTTTTACAAAAGCCTAGCCACATGTGTAAAGCGAATAATCCTGTAAATTGATAATCTTAAGTAGGGAACAAAACAATATATAAAATCTTTGGAAAATAGATAAGAACTACAGAATTTAACAACATATATATTTTAAAAATATCTATGGTCATCTTATAAAAGCAAGAATTTCCTGATAGACGACATTTTTTGTTCATCTATTATGTGCAGCAGATTTGTCAGATGGCTTTATTAAAACTTTTATAGATTTACTTGTATTAGCTCTAGACAAAGCAACATATAATTGTCCAGGAGAAAATACAGATTCTGGAAGATACAGTCCAACAAAGTCTAAAGGTTGACCTTATGATTTGTTTATCGTCATTGCAAAACATGGACGAATTGGGAAATGAGTCCTTTTAAAAGGAATTGAGGTTTTATCACTTTCAAGTGGTATAAACGGAATTCTAGGTAAAAATACTCACTTCAAAGTTTGACCTTGTAATTTATTTATCGTTATTACAAAACATGGATGAATTGGGAATTGAGTCCTTTTAAAAGGAATTGAACTTTTATCACTTTCAAGTGGTATAAACGGAATTCTAGGTAAAAATACTCACTTCCCACGGTATTCTCCAATAATAATTTCCATATCAATTACATTTCTTTAGAATCTTCGACAAACAAGAGTTGTTTCGTTACATAAACCTTCGGATGGGTTTATAATTCGAAGCAACATAACAGGACAAATTTTTTTTTCAATGTGAGTTTATGTGGTGGAATACCATTTGGAGTTAACGTATTTAGAAAATCTTTTTGGATACTTTGTTCAGATTTGTCAATGGATTCATCAAAGCTGTAATATGTAAATATTTTCCCAAGAATTTTCTTTTAGTAAAATATTATTTATTTGATTTACACATTTATTTTTTGTGTTAAAATGACTCTATTAATCATAGTGTCTAAATTTTCCATGTAACTGTCTATATTTGGAAAAACCACATTAATCAAATGTTTAAGAGATTGAAATTTGTCTTCAAATTGTAATGTTATATCGGCTGGAAGTGTAATCATTTGACAGTGTTCTTTCCTGTACCATTTCCAATACGAAGCAAATAATTACAGAATAATGGATCAAATTGAGCTCTCATATTTCGTATCAATGGCAAACGGGTAAAAGAAGGCCACAAATACGAAAAAAACCAAACTGGCTTTCATTATATTTTCCTTTTTGCCTTTTTGGACAATTGGTAAAACTTGTCGAAAGTCACCGCCTAATACAATGACTTTTCCTCCAAAAGGTACATCAATTTCATTTATATCTCTCAACATTTTATCGAGAGCTTCAACGGTGTAACAATTTACCATTGGTGCTTCGTCCCATATGATTAATTTAATCATCCTAAAAAGATCTGCCAATGCAGACTGTTTACTTATTGAACAACCAACATTATCATTTATATCTAAGGAAATTTTAAATCTAGAATGTACAGTTCTACCACATGGCAATAAGGAAGTAGATACTCCAGAAGAAGCTGTAGCTATCGCAATTATAATTCTTGAGCGTACAGCCGCTAATAAAGCCTTATATAAATATGTTTTACCTGTACCACCAGGTCCATCCACAAAAACCATGTCATTATCATCATTTAAGATTCGGTCTAAAATTGTATTATAAGCATACATTTGCTCTTTATTTAAAGAATTTGTATCAAAACTGTCACTTTGATTACCACCATTCATCAGCTCTTCGGAATTCATGCTAGCTAATGTTTCGTCATCTCCCACGCTTATATCAAAGGATACTAATTGGTAATCGTTTATACTTTTATTCAATGGTTCTAATATTAAATGTATACATTTTAATGCTTTTATTTCAGCATCACATGTCGACATACCTTGTTGGGTAAAATCTTCAAACATATAACACTTAAACTCATTCCATAACGATCGTGGATTATTAGGACTACAAAACGTTAATATGGTAGCAAATAATCTACGAAGTGAAGAAGGCATTTGGTAAACAATTGCTTTTGCTAAACACAATTCACAATTATTATCTCTACTTAATAAACCATGTAATAGAGCTACTTCACAAAAGGTAAATGTCAATCTACCATTTACAATTCTTAATTGTTGAAAAGAAGTTGATCTCTTAATGTGANTGAAGAAGGCATTTGGTAAACAATTGCTTTTGCTAAACACAATTCACAATTATTATCTCTACTTAATAAACCATGTAATAGAGCTACTTCACAAAAGGTAAATGTCAATCTACCATTTACAATTCTTAATTGTTGAAAAGAAGTTGATCTCTTAATGTGATTTAACAAAAGGCGTAAATAATATATTTCACCTTCAGATGGATTAGTTGTAACTATTCTACCAATTACGTTTTTTTGTTTTCTAGGAGTCTAAAATCGTCCGTTTGCATCCCAAACAAAATAAGTAGGGAAATCTCTATACGTAAGTGATCTAGCCTTTTCATTTATAATATTAGTACGAAAAAATTCGGTTAACGTTGTTTTCGTATATAATCTCTACTTATAACAGATTCTAAATAATCATTATCTCTATAAGTAATTAGTTGATGGTCTTCAAGATGTAATTGTAGCGAAAACTCTGTAAATTCTCCACATTGCTTCCGGAGGAGAAATCCACCTAATAGTTTGATATCTTGAAATTTTATGAATATCAACATCATGTTCACTGTTACTCATAGAAAAACTTATTCGATATTCTACATTTATATGACAATCATATTTAGCTGTTAAGTAAGGATTATAAGGTACAGTCCATTTATTATCTAATAGATGCCCCCTAACTGCAACTTTTTGACCATCATTGCGACGTTTATAGTGTGGATATGAATCGTTACCAAGTGAAGTTGCAATTGCATATTCTTTTGAATATTTATTTTTGCATAATTTATTGTTGGACATACCTACATTATTCGGATTTAATATTCCACAAGGATCATGCAACATATGTTTTACAACAATAGGATGTAAATGAGGGTAACTATTTTTATCCGGAATTTCACAAGAAACAATTTTATCAACCATATCAACTGAAGTAATTTTTGATCCACATCTAAAAAAAAAAAAAAAATGAGCACGTTGAAGGCCTCTTTTTTGAAATTCAACAATGTATATATATGCAGCGACAGGGCCTAAAATATGTCTTTTAAATAAGTCAATTTTTAGTTTCTCCAACTTAGCTCTAAATATTCGTGCAAGCAAATCAGGTCTATTTTGCTTTTCATCATTATACCTTAGTTCTTGTTGTATTTCCAGCCAATTCAGATTGCAAGTCATTGTTAAAAATATATTGGGTTTACCATATCTTTGAACCAACACCATCACATCCATATATCATTTTTTATTATCCCTAGGACCACCAATGAATGACGATGGTAATATAATTCTTCGACCAATCTTATAACCTCTACTCTCACCGATTTCAACACTATCAATAATGCCCTGATAAAGTTCAGCCTGTATTTATTTTTGGTTATTACGAAAGTAATTCAATCTTGCGGTTTCAATTTTCACATACATATCAACAACATATTGTTGAAACAATCTACCA